>JALPQI010014563.1:0-35925 GCA_025490895.1 Thaumatotibia leucotreta
AAAACAAACCTGAACGTAAAAATACGTTGGCTATTTGATCCCGAAATACTTTTTATCATCCCGCCGAAAAAAATGTAATATGAAGAAAAAATATTGGGGTAGCTACATATCAGCGGAGCGGCGTTGAAAGGTTATGTACTTTTAGACAGCAAAAGTGAAATCAATCTTGTGTGTTAATAATTATGTGCCTTTATACACACTCTCGGTCAATCGGGTTGGGTTGAGTGGAATTTTCATAGAAAATTAATGCGAACATGATAATTTAAAATATTTTTAACAGAATGTGTAAAATATAAGTGGAATCTGTTTTGAATCAGGTTGCATTGGTATTTCCCTGAATTTATCAATGTACACGAAAAAAAATTGTTGAGATTTGAGTATTTTAGACTTTTGTAAAGACAAACCCTAAAATGCATGGTAATACCAGTTTTTAAATCATTACTTGCCATTTTTATATCTATGTGTGGAGTCATCTGTCGAAGTTCTAAGTAGATTGTGTGAAAAGTTCAGGGAAATTCCAATACAATCTGATGTTAAAAAACGGTTCCACTTGTACTAAGAGATACAGATAACCAAAACTCATATTTTAATCTTGACAAGTGTACAAATATGGTAATACAGTGGTGATTGTCCTATTTCCATACAAAACCACTGGTAATTAATTATTAAGTATTTAAAACTATCGAAATAGCCGACTTAAATCTCTTTCTCGAAAACAAATGAAAAAAAACGAAGTAATGCCAAATAATTAAAAAACATTCAATTTATGAAAAAGTGACGATAGTTTTTGGGAACAAAATTCTTTTCGTTGTCGTATTTTGTGTCCCTAAAAAACGTGACGCAGTGGTGATTTTTGTATGAGATGATGTATTGTTTTCAATTTCTGATGTATGGATTAAAATCTAGCGTGAAAATGAAATAGAAGCACCGGATTTTTTTAATAAACTGAGTTGAAAGTGTCGAAACAGCAACTAAAAGCGTGACCGAGTGGTATGAAACAAGACAACGAAAATAATTTTGAACCTGGTGTCCAAATAAAGGAAGACCTGCGTTTTTTTGTTATGTTCCTGTCGATGCTTAGATTGATTTGCTGTAGTATCTAGAAGGAATAATTCTACGCCGCGCCACTGCTATATAATAAAGACAAGACCTGTTAGTAAATGTTAGTTAATTGTAGGCATAAGATGGTTGCATTTTCATAAAGTGGCGATTAAGGCACTGGTCTCACCGCGAGATACAAGAGACACGGCGATACTCGCCCAGTTATCAGCTATCACCGCCGGGCGAGTATCGCCGTGTCTGTTTTATTTACACGGGTGTGCGTATCTTTTGTTCGTGTTTATAGCCGACAGTTCATAGGCTTCATAGCTTAGTAGCTCGCGGTGAGACCAGTGCCTAAGACAGTTTATACAACGAAATGTGAAAAAGACAAACAGATACCTGTACCGATAAAAAAAATTACAACCATCTTAGGCCCCCTGCGCTAGCTACGGTTAGATCATAAAGCAAATATTATATACCCTTTCTACACTATTAGCGAACCCAAAAATAAATGCTTGACGCTGGGTCTGCAAATCGCTGTTCCGATATTACAAGGCTATCATGCACTCTTATCAGCTTGACATTTGAACATTGTCATATTGACACTAAACTTATTTAATTGAGAGAAAGTAGAACCGAGCTCTCAGCCCACCTGATGGAAAGCAGGAACTGAGACCCATGGACATAGTGATCAAAAATCATCTATGCGCTGCCTACCTTGAGGACTTAGATGGATTGCCTCTATCTATGCCAGTAATTACACCGGCTATCTTACTCCCAAACCGAAACACAACAGTGCAAACACTGCTATTTAGCGGCAGGTTAACGGGTAAGACGGTGGTAGCTATCCGGGCGGACCCTGCACGAGGTCCTACCAGCAAATTGAACTGAGATTTAACCACCCTGAAAATGTAAGAGCACTGTAAGATCGGAACAGCGAAGTGGCATCTATTATACTTACGTCTGTTTCAAGCTTTATCCAAAAGCTACACGCTAAACGCGGACACACCGCGCGTATCGCAAGCGATGTGGCAGTCGTCATACAATGCCAAGCATTACAACTGGTGCCTGCGTTGAAGCTGTCGCACTATCAAATCACGTGGTTCGAGCTTTAGATTTCATAAAACATCTCATTTTACCTTAGTTCTGTATAATAGCATTTTGTTTAGAGCTGCAACGTTTTTAATGAAACTACTACTGTTACGACGGCCACACTGGAAGTTTCGAAGATCTTGAAAACTGTATTAAATACGTCTTTTTTGTTCTGACTATCACCTTTCTGAATACTTTACTGTTTCGGAATAAAATACAATTCATCCAACCTCCAAAGCTCACAGCTCATTTTCACTAGCTTTGTACGCAATTTTTCGGTTATCGGAGTTTTGTGTGGAAGGTTTGGGTACCTAGTCTATTAAGTGTCATTCCCGAAACTTTCAATGTGTACCCTCGTGTTGGCTTCTAACTTTTCATAGCATATTAGTAATGTAACTCATATGCTTTATGCTTTTTTTTTCACCCACAGCTACTTGAAGTATGTAAGTGGTTATGCAGTGGTCGGAAGTTTGGTGGCATTTTTGAGCTTTCATAGGGACTTCTCATTTATCGACTACCGATATTCATAACTCTATCGATAAATACAAAATACAATTATGTAAAATATAATTACGAGTAGAAGTAAACAACGGGCGGTCTCACAGATAAAGAACGATCTATTTTAGACAACTTTTGAGTGGCTAAACTAGTTGAATAGAGATTTGCAATGAAAAAACTGAAAAGTTAATATGTAACAATTTTAAATTGAATCAGTTCAGTTTAATATTTTAACATTTATTACTTTTATTTTCAAAGTCTGTTTCAGTGCTAATAAGTGTTTCGTTCTTAATTTTCTCTATAAAAGAAATAGTTATATTTTTGCCAAATTGTCTGATTTCAAACGACTTTGTTTACAGTTAAATATCCATTTGTAGATGGAAAAAGAACGCTACTTTTAATCTTGTTCTATAATTTATCGATATAATAGGCAGGATCACTGTCAAGTCAAATCAACATCTTTTTTCCAACTGTCAAAACGATCGAAACTACGGAGTTTTATATGAACTACACAAAAGTGACGTCCCGTTTGTGTACTGCCAAATGACCTCTTTTAAGTTCTTTTCAATTTATTAAATAGAAGTTCAACAAAAAATACAGCAATCTAAATCTTAGTAATAATTTCTTCGTGTATTATGTTAAATAATTTATTTTAACTACAGTCATCATCCCTATTATTAATATCGATAGTCGATAAATGAGAAGTCCCTAAGTCCCTATGATAGCTCAAAAATTCCTCCAGAACTCCGGTTATAACTATAGGCCTGCACTTTTTTCAACACTTGATGAAGCTTCGTCCCGTACATTCCGCTCGTTCGAATTGCCTCTGAAACATTGTTCGCGCGCTATCTGAAGCCGCCACGCCATCTACCAACCAACACCTGAAGAGGACGAGTTCTCGACACGGCCGCGAGGGGGCGCAGCGGTAGCCTCTGTCAGAACACACCATCAACCGGCGGCACCGCGATTAGCACGCATCCTTTGCTATTCGCCAATTTCATATAAAATCACCATAAAAGTTATTGGAACCTTAAATTAAGTACAAATACACTCGCGGTCAATGAATACGGGGAAGGTGGATTTTTTCATAGAAAATACTGGAATCATGCTGATTACAAATATTTAAAATACAAGTGGAACCGTTTTTAACATCAGGTTGTATTGGAATTTCCCTGAAGTTTTCACCCGATCCGAAATACACGGAACTTTATCGTCAGATGACTCCGTAGATATAAAAATAACAACTCGTGATTAAAAAACTCGATTTACCATACATGTTAGGTGGTTTTCTTAAACGGTCTACATTTTTGTCTATACAAACCCACCTAACCACAGTTTTTTTTTTTGGTTTATTTAAAAATATAGGGGAATTCCAATACAACCTGATTTAAAAATAGAATTTACCTACACTATAAATATTTTTAACAAAAAATTTAAAATCTGGAGATATTGCATTATTTTCTATGAAAAAAAAACACCTGACCCGTTTTCATTGCCGGTGTGTGTAATAAAACAAATTGTAAAATTGAAAAATATCAAAATAATTCATTGAAGAGACCCGTCTGCAGCTCCTGAGACTACTCGCTAGACTCCGAAACATTGGTCCTTCGAACCGGATGAACCAGTGACCTATGGACTCTCGCTAGACTAGAACTTACTGGTAGCTGATGTTGTTGTCAGACCCGCTGTTGTGGAAGTCCTGGGCCTGGCTGGAGTAGTTGTCCTTGGAGGCGGAGTAGGCCTGGGGCTTGGGCGGCGGCCGCTCGGGCTGATAGTCGGCCGGGGTCCACTCGCGACCCTCTGCTAGGGCGGTGATCTGAGGACAAATTAAGGTCCTCTAAACTACGAACATATAAAACATGGAAGCCGAACGCCGTACTAAATTGCCTTTCTATAACGGTCCTGAATTTTAGTTGACAAGTGTCACCCTTGTTCAATGCATCACGGCAATGAATTTAAATGTCAACCTATAAAAACTTAAACCGCCATTTGAAAATAGTCGTGATTGGTCCATCAAAGTTTTGATTGGCGATTATTCAACATTTGTCAAAGATGTTGCGCCGAAATATGCGCGGTGTCACGAAAAGCGCTATGTCCGGCCCATCTTGGCACAATTGAACAATTGGTTTTGGGGGCATTTTTGAGCTAGCGTTAGATGTCCATGTTATATAGGTATGGTCGCAGCCTCTAAACTAGATGTAAGCAAAGGATTGTAATTTTAAACACAAAGATCTCGTGAGACTCATTCACACTAAAATTATATTTCACGTCGAGTTCTCGATCGAGCAGGGATCGCAGTCTTCGCGCAGCCATAGCGATTGGCTCTTGAAAAGGCTCCTCATATACGGATCAAAACATGTCTAGCATTTTTCGACTTACAACCGTGAGTAAACCGTGTGAAATATACTTTTAGAGGATTGTAGTAATTTTTAACACAAAACTCAGAAAAATAAGGAACAACTGCATGCCTAACCAAGATGCCATTCCGCAATCGTATACGATTAGCGATAAGTCAAGTGACCATAATAATGTACGGAAGTGGTCACGTGATTTTTCGTACGAATCTTTCATTCTCATACACTTATTACTTTATCGCTTATCGTATACGATTGCAGAATGGGATCTTGTTTAGGCCCTAGTCCTGCAGAAGTATCACTGTAGACAACTGCCCATCGTGTTCATTCGCGCCGATAGGTACAGACGCCATCAGATATATGGAACGTCTCGAGCGTTAAAAAATATAACATGCCATAACGATAGAGATGTGTTCCGATATTTTTGAGCGCTCCGAACGCTACAATACATCTGATGGCGATTACTATATACTTAACTTTTCAACTGAGGAGGCGACACGAAACCGTCTGTCACCAATGTAATTAGAGATATTAATTGTTTTTGAAGTTTATTTTAAAGCACTACATTTTTTACAGCCTACATACGAGGGGTTAAAAACAAATCAAAATATTCAACAAAATAATTGAATTTGTTCCACAAAACCAACGTATTGAAGCTTCGGAAAATTCTTTTATCAACACAAAAAAATGTGTATCGAAAATGAAAATGGCAGCGGCGAACGAATGTAACCCACGTGTTTGAACTTCGGAAAATTCATTTATCAACACAAAACACTTTGCATCGAAAGCTAAAATCGCAGCGGCGAACGAATGTCATGTCACGTCACTTGCAGCGGCGCAGTTTCATGCACAAGCCTGTTGCAACTGGGTTTAGTAAAGGCCTCCTTAGAATATTAGCTCATATTTTGATATACAAGGGTGCTTAGTCAAGTTGCCAATCGCTAGCGCTTAATCGTCAATCGTGAACGAAAGGCAACTAACTGTCTTTGTCGCACTAATATGAAAGAGTGACAGAGAGGGAAAACTACGATACGCTACTAAGCGTTAGCGATTGACAACTTGGCTACACATCAAGGTGATATACAAAAATTAACAACTGAGGATAAAAGAAATGTTATTTGAGTATTGGTCAATTGATGTCTCTTGATTTGATGGCAATCCATTTAAGTGTGATAAGAAAGGAGCGGAATTTTCGTAGCAAAAATCTAACTGTCAAAGGCATTGACTATACTATTTTGTCGACTTATCGATGTTAGGGAATAGCCCATTACTAACTTAAAAAAATATTAAATAAATCACGTCAGGCGTCAACACTTTTTTATTGACATAGCATGTGCTCACAAACTCTATGAAAACTTAAGTGACATAAATAGCATACGTTGTGAAGCAGTCATGATTTATTTTAATATCGAAATTCAAGTTACTTATCTAAGAGGTCAAATGTTACAGAATAATCTTATTGTTGGTAATGTATTATTCCTTGACATCGATAAGTCGATAAAATAGTTTGGTGAATCCCTTTGACAGTTAGATATTTGCTATGATATTTCCGCTCCTTGGTGATAAGACTAACCTCTTTATTTAAAAACGTCTCTTAACTTAACAAGCCGCTAAGTATTGCTTCTCTCTTTCGGTCTTATAGACATATTGGTAAGACTTAAAAGGACAAACAATACTTAGCGGGTTGTTAAGTCAGGAGATGTTTATGAATACCTAAGGAGGAAGGTGCCCATGAGGAAACAGAAAAAATCCTAAGGCTAAAGGAAGTAAAAAAAATGTTAGGTGAGCTTTGGTCAGATCTGATTTATTTTTTTATTTTTAGTACAGAATACAGATGGTGCTTTTTTAGGCTCTATTGCGAGAAGTGGGTCATTTTACGTCAGGTCCAAAACTTCGGAGGGCCATCTGCACTAAAAAACGTCTTACGAGACACGTGCAAAAAGTAAATTCGTAACTCGTGTCGATTTAAAACACTCCCTGTAGGTCGTGTTTTAAAAAATCGCCACTCGTTTCGAATTTCATGTTTCGCACTTGTGTCGTAATGTACTATTTTTGATATTATAGTTACCTAATTATAGTTTATTTACAATTTATTAAAATAACTAACTATTGCTTAAAAAACATCACTTTTATAATAGTAATGTTCAGTCAAAGTTGTTGATAAGTCTTTCAAAAAATATTTGGGAAAATGAAATAAAATGAAATACAACCCATTTAGAATCCTGAAAACATATTATTCGTACAAAAATGTAAACAAATACACCTTTATAAAACCGACCGTAATTAATACTATTTTGAGTTCTCACTCACGATACGAGTATTACGCAGATTATGTGTGATGTTGTTCATTGAAAACTAGAAGTAAAATTCCAACACCGTATTAGAAAAGCATTTTCGCACAGCGACCTCCATGTTTTACTCAGTCCGTAGTGTAAGCGTACAGTTGAATGATTCCCAAACATTTGGCCGTGGCAGTTAACCCTTTGTCTAAACAAAGCTGCAACAGTGCATTCGAAGCTAGGGAAATTCCTGCTGAAACCCAGCTATACCGTTCTACGTGGCTGGCTCCGCACAAAGGACTTTAAAGGTATACCTACGGTTAAACCATCTAGCTATAGTCCAAACGGTTCCAACAATGGTTCAGAACTTAGTTTAACCGGGGTTTTACCGAAACTCGACTTGGTCCAAAACTTAATCGAATATCTGCAGTTAGGTGTGATAGTTATAATGGCGTGCTGTTCATAGGTAAGAACTCCTTATTAATAATACTTGGACGAAGTAAAAGAGAGGATACGGACTAATGCTTATTTAGGAGTTGAAACTGTGGGATATAGTATTCTTTATTCAAGTAAGCTTATTAAAGCATTTTCGAATCGTCTGACACTATCAAGAGAGAAAAATCTACTACTGGTTCTAACCCTCCGTCCCTGAGAAGTACCAGTAAGAAACTCAGGTGGACTTATGTTCTCTAAACAGTATAATAATACATGTTATTAAAATAACATGCATTAAATAATTTATTACATGATTTATTCCAAAAACATGAATTTAATGAACAATTTTTATAAAAAAGAGCAGTAAATAAAGGATCATAATAATAAACAAAAATTATTATTATTGTACAAGTTCACAATATTATTGAGCATCTCATAGACAACTATTAGACCATAGTTGGATGGTATCTACAGGGTGGGAATTAGTATGCCGACAGACTTTACCCATTAATAATAAATATCTTTGGACATCTTACACAAATCGACCTAGTCCCACGGTAAGCTCAATTTAGGCTTGAGATGTGGGCAAATTACTTCTCATATTCAAATATTTATCAAACGGGTTACTCACGTAATTTAGGTCGATAATTGCTCGACATATTTTTGATCCATTTAGAGGATCCTCATCATGGAGTACCCGCGACCATAGCCCGACGTGTGCATCTAATCAACTTTTTTCTGTCTGTTATTGCCATGGTTACGGTCGCCTGAGTCACACTGGTTTTGGTAAAAGCTAGGGTCATGTCATGGTAACACACTGTAAGGTCAGTGTGGGTGGGTAAATTCCGGCATATTTTATTTTTAGGGAAAGTCCGTCATATGCGTCTTATACACGGTGACCATGAGGAAGGGGAAAAAAATCAACAGCTGATTTCTGACCAAATTTGAAGTTAAAAATGTCGTATGAAGTTTTCTGGATTGAGTCTATTTTAAGAGAAAATTTGATTTTTTCCTATAACCGTTTTAGCCCGTTACGTTATGATAAACGCATTTTAGGAAACGATTTTCTTACCATGTTGACATCAAATGAACAAAAAAAATCTTTAATTACCTAGCAAATGAAAATAAACGTTTAAAGTGCATTTTTTACAATAGTTTCATTAATAAAATTTTTTTTTGTGTATTGATGCATTCAAAACATCAAAAAAAAACTAAAAAAAATTTTTTTTTTGCAGTTTTGACCAAAACTCACTTAATAACATTTTTTGCTTCTTTTAGTCTCAGGAATATGCTGTTAAAATTTTTCCCCTTCCTCACTGGCACCCTGTATTGTTGAGTAATGCCCCGGCCACGATATTGGTCTAAGGCGACCGGCTTAGCGCAAAACGTATGGTGCTCCCTCTCGTACCCATATCAGCATCCCGCTCCAACTCATGGATTCGCTAGCCGCTGGTCGCCTTAGACCAATGTCGTGGCCGGGGCATTAGGGGTGGAAATCAGTTGGTAGACGGACTTTTCCGGTAGACGGTACTACCCGCATTGACCTTAAATGATACTTAAATACATACACAGCACACCAATGAATCTATAGGTATTGCCGAGTGCGTTATATTTCAGCACTACTGTTTATGCGAGTGGCAACCTCGATTGTTACTTTGCGGTTAGTGCAGACACCTTACTACGAGTCTCTTGACGGTGGTGAGTGTATACTATACTTTGTCAGCCTTTATAGCCTAGTTGGTAGCGACCCTGCCTACGAAGCTGGAGGTTCCGGGTTCGAATATCGGTGGGGGCATTATTTGTGTATTTATTTATCACAAATATTTGTTCCTTGGTCATGGCTGTTTATGTATTTAAGTATCTACATGTATATATCGTCACCTGGTACCCACAACACAAGCCTTACTTGAGCTTACCGTGACCAAGATATAATTATATATTATATATATTGTTTACATTGTTCGTCAGTAGAAAACAAGGTCTTTGTCAATAAGTTACTCAGATCAATACTGCGCATCTTCTGGCCAAACACCATCCGGAACGAAGACCTGTGGACTATATGCCGTCATACACCTATAGGCATCGAGATTGCCTCCAGGAAATGGAGATGGATAGGTCACACTATCCGGAGAGGAGAGCAAAACAACGCCTACATCGCGTTTGACTGGAAACCGCCCAACGGCAGCCGACCTCCTGGACGGCCAGTTCACTCCTGGGAGCGTCTCAAACGAGCTCCGTACGGTTGGCCTAAGCTGGAGGGAGGCTAAAAGTGTTGCTGAGGACAGAGAGGCGTGGCGCGATTTGTGAAGGCCCTTTGCACCTCTGGGGTGCAAAGGGCCTTTTGCATACTCCCAGCGTGACTCGAGTAGCCATGGCAATAACATGCAGAAAAAAGGTGCGATGATTTGGATTGGATGGCCATAGAAAATTTGAATGTGCCGCCTTTTTTACTGCCAGAGGTTGGTGGATAGAGTAGGGCTATGTCCTACGTGTCGCGGAAGTGTGGTCAGGCGTACCCGTGACCCCGCCTTAAAGCGTCTTGGCGGCAGACCGTGGGGGTTTTAGTGGGTAGACCAGGGCCTCATTAGCCCTGGGAGTCCCAAATAACCACCCGGGTCTGTCCCCCGCGCCCGGGTGGTACGCCTAACGCATTTTCCCTCGCAAAAAAATGTCCTACGTAGGCGATGAGATTTGCGACGCGATTCGATGCGAAGAAGGAGCAAATAAAGTGATGCGATGGTCTTTTCTTACGTTCACGCGAAAAGTCCTACCGATCGGACATTTTCAATAAACAAAACGACACACTATTCGGGCGTCGCTTCTGGATCGCGCGAAAATAACAAACAAACTGATCGCGTTGGCTTCGCGTCGCCCGTACGCCACGTCGGAGTTGGTCACGCATATATAATATGAACGTCTAACGCCAGCTCAAAAATGCCCCCAAAAACAATTGTTCAATTGTGCCAAGATGGGCAGGACATAGCGCTTTTCTTAACACCGCGCATATTTCGGCGCAACACCTTTGACAAATGTTTATAGAATATAGACAATCACAACTATTTTTAAATTAAAAAAACTTAAACCGCAGTTTTAATAGGTTGACATTGAAATTCATTGCTGTGATGCATTAAAGGGGTGACATTATTTGTCAACTAAAATTCAGGACCGTATTTGGAAGGCCGTTTACTATGGCGTGCAGCTTCCATGTTTTATTTGTTCGTAGGACACGCAGGACGCAGGACACTTTTATTAGCTGGCATCTGTTTGATTTCATCGCGTCGCGTCGCGTCGCTTCGCGTTCGCAAGGGAATCGCTCACCTAGTACACCGCGTACGTATAAAGGTGCATTCAGACCAAACGAGTATTCGCTATTCTAACCCCCTACTCTACGAAATTCGATCGTTACACAAAGCGTGATTCGTTGATTTCGTAGAGTGGGGGATAGAATAGCGAATGCTCGTTTGGTCTGAATGCACCTTCATGCTATACGGGGTAAGGGTTTCGACAAACGAGCCAATTAGCGAGTTCACGGCTTCGATGCCTGTCGATATACTCAATATCGTAGAGTGCTTGTGGTTTACGTAGTTACAGAATATTGACGACTTAGCTGACTTGCCGCGATATACTGTATGTTACCGTCATCCGGGTCTTTATGAAAATGGGTAATGATAATGTAACTGGTAATCGTTTTCAAATATTTCAGTTAACAGTTCAATATTTAATAAAATAACGTTGATTTATACTTATGTTTTAACGACAAACGGGTCTTAATCGCGTAAACTTACGTTTAATATTATTCTGACGTTTTGGGCATGACGTTACACCCGTGATCGCAGGCAAACGGGTAAAATATGTAAAATTGTATTTCCTTCTAATGATAAATGTATTGCATAATAATGCTGCTTACTTATCAAACGTTGCGAATCGCTGTGACCTGTAATTTTTAAGAGCTAATTGGGAATTTATAATTTTAATTGAAGTACCCAATTTTTTTAGACGTGGGATATTCCTCGTTATTAGGTTTAAAAGAAGAATTCTATTCAGTCTTTCAGTGTATCGAAAAATATTAATCAGGCACGTTGATTCATAAAAATTATAACACGAACTAAAACAAATTTTCATCTTCCGTATTCATATTTGAATTTAATTCGTAAAGTATAGTTGAACAGCTTATGTTATCAAAGTTTTGAAGGTAGTGCGCTTAATCCTTCCAGAATGACGAGGCTCGAAGATTTAGCGTTCCATTGTTTCAAGTTTAAACTTGAACACGCTTCTCAACAGCAAATACAGTGCAGCTACCATGACCCGGAATTTTACAAAAATGGGTAATAATACGCATTACTGGCAATCGTTTTCAAGTGTTAAGAGTTGACAAATATTTAAATTAACTATACAATTCATTTTTTTTCCTCCTAACGATCAATATGACGCGTGTCCGGCTTAGTTGTCAAACGCTGCGAGTGGCTGCGGAATGTCATTGTCAAGTATATGAGATAGATAGACCCTTAGGCCTGATCTTCAGTAAAACTAACCATTACTTAGTTAAAATGATTACCAATCTTCTCTAAGGTCATCAGTCAAAAAAGGATATTTATATGACATTTATATGACAGAGACTGTTAATTTCGGATTGAAAAATCAGTCCTTATACAGTGTGTTATCATGATACTGGCTTTTATTGAAACCGAGGAATACGATGCAGCTTTTTAGCCATACCGTATTCATATTCATATTCAGAGAGAATTATTGGATTCAAAACTCTAATTTTACAAGTAATTAACTTTCTAATAAAGTATTTTGAGAAGCAATGTGCTTAAAAAAATCGTTAATTTGCACTTGACAACGACAGATCGCAGCCATTCGCAACGTTTGACAACTAAGCAGTACACGGGTTACATTGATCGTTCGGTGGAAAGAAAATTAATTGTGGGTTCTATGTAATAGTACATTACTATAGATAGAGGACGGGAAACGAAGGGTTACAGGCCAAGTAGATATATCTGGCCGAAGGAACTGAGGCCAGATAGGAATACGCGGCCTGTAACCCTGTTTCTCGCCGAGATTTGTATAGTGCTTTTCTCAAACTTGCCATGAAATAAAACGAACTGATTTCGCCGAACCATATTGTAAATAAACCAATAGTACAGTATCGTACAACATTAAAAAAAACACTCGCGCCTAACTTTTTTTTTTTTATCTGTTTGAGGTATCCTTTTACCTGGTGGTATAGACATTAGTTCTTAGGTTATTTTTTTTTCTGTGGCTGAATGTCAAGACTTAGTGTCACAATTTGACGTTTCAAAACAAAAGACAGTTTGTTTGCAGTCCTAGGTGTGAAATAAATACATGAAATCTCTTTACATAACATCTTAGCATATGCCACCGGATACATAGTATTTCCGGGTTTAATTTAAAGTAAGTAACATCAACATTCCGTAGCAAGTTTGAGAAAATATTTGTTAAATGTTAATATTTGAAAACGATTGCTAGTAATACGTATTATCTATTTTTGTAAAAGCCCGGGTCATGGTAACACACTGTATACATAGACAGCCACGACCAAGGAACAAAATTATTTGTGTAAAATAAACAAATACACAAATAATGCCCTCGCCGGGACTCAAACCCGGAGCCTCCGGCAACTAGGCTATTGAGGCTGATTTTTATAACCAATAAGCCTGGAGTACTTTAAAAGGACAATTTTCTATCCATTGAAACTAAGTAAAGCGTTCCGCTAGATTGCAACCTTGTAACCAACAGGACTCTTAAGGCAAAGTTCTCATTTTAAGAAACAAATAAAATTATTTTAGTAATAATTTACAATTATGGTTCAAGTCATAACACTGCTAAGTATGTACAGTCGACGTTAAAGATATCGTTACGGTTTAGGTGCCAAAAATATATTTACACGACTTTATTGCCTTGACATTAAGGTCGTGTAAATATATTTTTGGCACCTAAACCGTAATGGTATCTTTGACGTCGACTGTACAAGGTGGTAAGGCCTTAACTATGTAGAATTTTTATGCAATCGACCATTTCTGTTAATGCTCAATTACGAATTGAATTTATGGATCATAGTTGTAGTATTACCCCCTTATTCATAAACGTCTGCTAACTTAACAAGCCGCTAATAATTGTTTGTCCCTTTTGCTCTTATGGACTTATTGTTAAGACCAAATTAGACAAACAATTATTAGCGGCTTATTCATAAACGTCTGCTAACTTGCTTTATACATGGTAAAAGGAATGTTGGGTAAATTTTATTTTGGTGTCATTTATTTGTCGAGAAAGCTCTCGGCCTTAAGTTTGTAAAGTTCTCTTCTCTGTAACAATCCTTGAAGAAAGCTAGGCTTCAAGAAACCTATTAAGCTGGGACCGAGCTTTTCTAACAAATTAGATGAGCTTTTTTAAAATATCGTTTTTATAAGTTTAACGTGGCTTATGCAATTGCCCATGAGGAAAGAGAAACATTTTAAAAGCATATTCCTGAGGCTAAAAGAAGCAAAAAATGTTACACGACTGTTCATAGTCATATTGTAAAAATTTTAAACTATGAAAAACTCGCGTATATTCATTCAATTTAACTTATTAAAATATTATCGAACCGGGTTACTCACGTATTTAAGTCGATGATTGCTCGACATTTTAACAATTAATGAAATGTTAAATTTAATTAATATTCGCGAGTTATCCGTTTTCATAGTTTTATTTCGAATCATCGCGGTAACCGAAGAAAACATTATGCAAAAAACTTTTTTTTTGTTATTTCGAAATCTCACTACATAAAAAAAGTATTTTATTAATTAGACTATCGCATTTAAATTTTTTACATATTCAAGATAGTTAAATTTGCTGATTGTTTGTACAACTGTCACATTGACACTTAGTCCCCGATGTACAGTCAAGTGAAAAAATAAGTATTAAGTATCGAAAGAATCCGCTCATAAATATGACTTATTACACAGAGTGCACTGGGACATATTTTTGAACATTATCGTGTACACCTTATTTTGTCTTTGACTGTAACATAATCGTTTAGCACTGTAGCGATGTATTGGCTACAATCTATTTATAATCGTAAGGCCTAATCGATAATTTCGGGCCTGGATGCAGCCTTGATGCACCCACAATCACGGACGATGTATATATTTGTGTAGACACGTTTCCACGAATACTCGTTTGTGATGTTGAGCTCGGGTAACGCGACCCGGGCGGAATTATCGGCTAGCCTTGATGGGTTGTCTATTTTAACAGACTGGGATTTTAATACGTGAATAGTGGAGTTTATACTAAAACAAGAATAAATCGAACTGGTATTTTTTTCGTGTATGTCGTTATAGTTACAGTCAGTAAACTTTAAAGAATGGCTTTATGTCTTTTGTTTCAGGGTCTTGTTAAAATAATGTAATTTTTCTAGGGTATATATATAGTATTTTATGCAACCCTTGTTTAAGAGAGGTCAAAAAAGGTGAGTGGCGTGGGTAACAATTTGAGGCCACGAGCATTTTTTCACTCAGTTAAACACTGTTGCATACTATACTTTTCTACGACCACACACTTATTTTCAAATAAAATTGTTAATTTGAGCAATATTGTTAGTAAACACATCTTTATTAATCATCAAGGTCGGGCGGGAGACGTCAAAATTAAAAAAGAAAGCTCCTCTATGGTTTACGATTCATCAGAAATTAAATTTAAAATTAAGTTGGCAGCCATGTATTTCATTAAGTCTTGGGTACACGAGGTGTCTTAAAATCCAAAAACGCACTGCGTGTACGCCCAAATGCGTTAATACGAGTAGGGAATAGACAACAGACTTATCTTGACATCTGTAAGGTGTTCACGACTCTGTAAATTACAAATAAAAGTACGGGAGGGAGTAGAAAAATATATATTCCGAATCTCAGACGACTCATACTCTTAGGAGAAAATGCATACCTACTAAGCTGAATAACTGTAAGTTTATAATTTATTTTATCTTTACGTTAATTGTGTGCATAACATTAGAAACCTTTTTTTGATCTCCTCGTTAATCAAAAGAACACGTCAGCAAGAAAAAGTTTAATGTACATTAGAAAAAAACTTTCTCGCCAAAATAATTGAAGTACCTATATGTATAACGACTTTTATTCACTAAATTTCCTGACTTCACATTTGATAAAGTATGAAAATTCTAATAGAACCTTCTAAAATTTAAGAAGTCTCTCGACATCAATGATCGGTATCAACAAAGCCTTCAAAATATTCAATAACGCTGATCTACAGCCACAGTTTCATTAGTTTGAATTGAACAACAAAGCAACAAGCATCACAAAATGGCGACCCTCGCACGAGTAATCAAGATGGCTGCGCTTCGGCGAAACCCAACATGGCGGCCTCGTTACGCAAAAGCGGATTCCGAGTAGCTTTTGTTTTAGCTTCGCAGTTCCGAGTAAAGTACGTAGGCTGAATCCTTGTAAAATCGATCGATGAAATGGCAGAGCGAATTCTTAGAATGCATCTAGAATTTCTAGACCCGTAGCAAGCTTAGGACGCATAGCAAATTATCAAATAAATGCGGTAATCTTACGGAACTCGGCAGAGACCCACGGGTAAGCTCGATTAAGCCTTATATTGTGGATACTAAGATATACAGGATAACAACAGGTCGTGATCCAAACTATGAGAAACGTGTTAAATGGTCCTTTTGAATAATTTTTCCCATGGAACAAATGTGAAAATCGCGAGAAAAAATACGGTTTTCATACTGATACTGACTGGTGCGGATGTGTTCATGATTTTCAGTCACGTTTCAGTAATATGTAAACACATTTGTAAGGGATCGGTATGGATAAATGTATACATACTAATGATAATGAACTTCAACTGTACTAGTCTAAAAAAATAACGATTTTCATATCGGTCCTATAGGAAACCTTGTCCAGAAAGATAACTTTAACACGTTCTGCACAGTTTGGATCACGATTGCACCCTGTATACATATAATTTATAGATACATTTTGTAATAAATATGCATAGACGGTCTCACCGGGATTCGAATCCGAGACCTCCAACTTTGCAGGCAGGGTCAGCGTCGACTGAGTTTTTTTTTATTTTATTTTTATTTTCTTTATTGGGAAACAAACAGCGTACAATAATACAGTATTAAGAAATTATGGGACTTATACATTAGCCAAAACAGTTTCCACTAATGGTATAAAGCAGAAATTGCTCAAAGAGAACTTTTTATATAAATTGAAAATATATTATTAATCAATATAGAAAAAAACGAATAGAAAAAGAAGAAAGTTTATCAAGTAAAATCACTCGATCAGCAATACCTACAATGTATGAACATTGAGTAGGTACCTTCACTATAAATTATATTTTATTTTATAACATATTTGACATTTATAAGAGGGAATAAACTTATATAACACACAATTTTATTACGGAAAGAAAAAAAACTTAGACATGACTTTTTAACGATTAAACAAAACCAAGCTTCATATTGAACAAGTCTAGATTTGGTTTGAGATTTGATTACGAAGGCCACCACCACCAAATTGATTACTAAGATTGTTGGTTTCGTTACGAGCCGCTGCCTAGTTCAAAATCAATTTGCTATGATAGTGTTAGTACATTGTTATTGATGAACTTCCAATATAATTTGGAGCTTCGATGCCGTCTAGGAAATGTAATATTGTAATGCTCTTATGGCAGATTGGTAGGTGTTCACCTCATTTGTGCATAATTAAGGCTTAGATGGAAATAATCGCTGCGAAACATTTAAGGCGCATTCAGACCAAACGAGCATTCGCTATTCTAACCCCCTATTCTACGAAATTCGATCGTTACGTCGTTCGAACAGCGAATGCTCGTCGAAAAAAAGAGTTTCTTTAAACCAGGGACCGGAACCGTTATTTTCTCCATACAAAAAGAACGGTTCTTATTTCGTTCTTCGGTACATAAATTGTAAGCTAATGGAGTAATTTAAAAATATGATATTGTAAATTACATAAAATATTGAGCAGTACATAAATAGTATAAAACATTTAAAAATATTGCGCTTGTTCGAGGTTTTTGTAAAATACCGGTTTCGGTCCATGCTTTAAACTTACAGTGCAAAATTAGATTTATGCGTCGTTGGACTATAAGTAAATATGGCGATATATAAAAATGTCCACTTGCTTAAATTCGGGCGTATATAATTTTGACGAAGTATAAAAATGTTCACCTGTATATTAGACCAAATATAAACATGTTGCGACACTAGACTAAAAGTAAATATGGCAATGTATAAAAATGTCCACTTGCATAAGTTCGGGCGTATATAATTTTGACGAAGTATAAAAATGTCCACCTGTATATAATATGATTGTTGGTGGTGATGAATTTGATCCGTATATGTATTATTATAATCCTGAACCTATAGTAAAGAAAGTAGTCATTTTTATATTCAGACTTGATTAGACTTAGACATTTGTACACTTTGAAAGTAGTCATTTTTATATTTCGACTTGATAAGACATAAACATTTTTATAATTTGATAATAGTCATTTTTATATTCCGACTTGATAAGACTTAAGCATTCTAAAGTATTGGCTTTCTAACACTCGGACCAATTTTATTTTATATGTAGACATTTTTATACATCGCCATATTTACTTTTAGTCCAACGACGCATAAACCATGAACAAAAGTTATAAACCTAATTGAAAATAAACTATACATGGCGCGATTTAGTCCTTAATAATGGCGACCTTAATAAGCATATCATGGTTACCGTGCGTAGTAACTAAAAAACGTTACATTAATATAACAGTTATACTCTGTCTAACTATTGCTGGCAGTAGTTGGCGGCTATTTCAAAATAATATAATTACCGTGGGACTAGGTGTCAACCTGATTTATGTAAGATGTACAGTCAAGTGCAAAAAAAGTATCGAAAGAATACACTCATCAATATGTTACGACGTTCTTATTACACAGAACTAGAGTGCACTGGGACATATTTTTGAACATTTTTGTGCACACCTTATTCCGTCTTTGACTGTACCAAGATATTTATTTATTTATAGTTAGTTTACCTTTCCTTACCGACATGCCTAGACGCTTTCGGTTTAAAATATTAAAGCATATAAAATTCCATCAAAATAAACTAGAGAGAATTTTCTGAAGATATTTTTATATCCTTTCAAGTTTCCCATCCAGCTTTCTTACAACATCTAAAGCTTGTAGAGCATTGAATTCCTAGAAGTTTTATACTTTACGATAAATAAGCTAGATTCTGCAGCTGTCTGATTTGTGTCCAGATATGAACTGTTTTCTCGGGCATGAATTTTATGTCAGAAATATAACTCCCACGTGAATAAGGTCACAAGTTTACATAAATAGAACTTTTCCTACGGTAAGCTGAAAGCAAAAATATTAGAAGGACCTACTGATAGATAATGATGCGTGCAGGGATCGGAAACGGTTTTTTTTTAAACTTCGAAATAGCCCCCTATTATAATGTACCTAATTAACAACATCGTATCTTTAAATTACTCCATCAACAAAGAACTTGTAGGGATTTTTTTTCCGGAGATGGATCCAGATCCCTGTACAGCCGCTGCGAGGTCGCGGAAGTGTGCTCAGGCGTACCCGTGACCCCGCCTTAAAGCGTCTTGGCGGCAGATCGTGGGGTTTTAGTGGGTAGATCAGCAGTGTTATTCACTAAGGAAACCGCCTTGCTGTCAGCGCTGTGTCAGCGCTGCGGCAGCGTCGAGCCTAAAAATGGTATTCACTAATGTACTTTAAACGACACTAGTGCTCGGCGACGAATGCGGCGTGAGCTGCTATGCTATTCTCTTATTGACACATTCGACGCTGCGTTCGTCAACGAGCTCGATGTCGAGACAGCCTTGTCTAAAATCCTAGCTGTTTGATTTGACATTAAGAATCGAGGCTGTGAGCGAGCTTGTGGGCGAGTTCGTCGCTGTTTTTCGTTAGAGAATACGAAGTTCATACATTAAACGTCAAACTTTCGACGCAATGTAGTTCCAGCTCACGCCGCATTCGTCGCCGAGCACTAGTGTCGTTTAAAGTACATTAGTGAATACGATTTTTAGGCTCGACGCTGCCGCAGCACTGACACAGCGCTGACAGCAAGGCGGTTTCCTTAGTGAATAACACTGCAGGAACTACATAGAGTATACATACTACGTCGAGAGTTTGACGTTTAATGTACGAACTTCGTATTCTCTAACGAAAAACAGCGACGAACTCGACCACAACCTCGCTCACAGCCTCGATTCCTAATGTCAAATCAAACAGCTAGGATTTTAGACAAGGCTGTCTCGACATCGAGCTCGTTGACGAACGCAGCGTCGAATGTGTGAATAAGAGAATAGCACAGCTGGGCCTCATTAGCCCTGTGAGTCCCACATAACCACCCGGGTCCGTCCCCCGCGCCCGGGTGGTATGCGTAACGCATTTCCCCACGAAAAAAAAGGTTTCAAAAGTAAAGGCCAAATCAGAGATGGATAATTTAATGAAATTCGGTTATTTATTATTATTAACTATTTGGTATACGTTTACAGTCCGTGTAGTGACGGCAGTAAGAATACATTTACATTTGTCACCACCCCAACTCTTCCCGCGGGTGTCGTAAGAGCCGACTGAGGGATTGAAGTGTCACTGACCATTCTTCCATCATTTAATAGAAGATTGATGATGGGCAGCAGCGTCATCATAGTGGACACAAGAATGCGATCGTCAAACCGCTTGCCTAGAGTGAGGCGATTATGGGAATTTACCTCCTAATGCGTCTATACACATAGTTAATAGGAGAGGCCTACGTCCAGCAGTGGACTGAGATAGGCTGATGATGTGATGTGTGGTATAGGTACAGGTACAGTCAAGTGCAAAAATAAGTATCGAAAGAATCCGCATATAAATATGTTACGACGCTTTTATTACACAGAATCAGAGTGCTTTGGGACATATTTTTGAATATTTTTGTGTACACCTTATTTTGTTTTTGACTGTACATATATGTTAATATGGCCAGTAAATCTCCAGCCAAACGTTGTATGGCAAGAAATATTCTGCAAAATGAAATTAGTAGAAAAGGCAGCATAGCTTTCTAATTATTTATACAAAGCTCTAATTTTTGCCGTTGTAAATCTCATATTACAAGGCCTGTAAGGGTCCGAAAGGGATGAAAAACGGATAATTGTTTGTGCGTTAATGTAGTTAAAAATTCGAGCTTTACTCAGAAGTTAGTAACTATATCAGTCGTCAGTAGAAAAAAAAAATGGTAAACAAATATGGCTGAATATCCGTAGCATTTCACAACTTTGACACATCGCACATCGTGAAAAGAAAAGTGATAGATAGATAGTTAGTATAATTATAAATAATTAAGAGAATAATAATTGAGAGTAGAATAATTAAATTGTATTTGTATGCCACCAGGCGCGACATAGTGATACATATCTCACCTGTACATTTCACTTTCCTTACCTATGTTGAACAAATAAAAATCTTTGAATCTTTGAATCTTTTGAGCATATTCGATTCATATAAATGTTGGATGGAATATAAATAATGATAAAAATATAGGCCGTTTGGCAATAACGAGCTTTATTATTATTTTATGTGTTAAATATCGATAAAATGTAAGTTAAACAATTGTGAGGACTGTTAAGCATATGCTGTTTAACAGTCCTCAAATTTGTGCAATAAATGTATTGTTGCTTGTTGGACTTAAAATATGAATACAAATAATAGCTTCTTCAAAGGAACAGATACAATTGAAATCGTGATGGTTTAACGGTTTGCAAAGCGCTCCTTACTCGTAGACATTGCTACGGAGCTACGTGCTACGTCGTAGCTCGTAGCAGTTTCAAATAGGGAAATTAATACAAATACATATATCGTTAATACTTTACGTTAAATGTCTTTGTCAACAATTATCATAAAATTGATACATGATTTTATAACATACAATACAGACATTACTTTATTTAGTCATTTGGTATACATAGGTAGTTCGACGACAGTTTAGGGCACACATAAAACATATCATGAAAGGATCGATTAAAAAAAGTAATTATTTTAATTAAAATAAAATGAAACGTCATAACAATCAACAAAGTTAAATGTGTAACGACTTTTGGTAGTGAAAAGAGGGCGAACGATTCTAATTTTCTATGAGCGATCACCGATACGCGCTTTCATTGTTCAAACTTGCAGGCGCGGATCCAGGACTTCGTTGAGGGGGGGGGCACGGTACTATTCCTATGATATGACAGTATTTTATACTTAAAACGGCACCCAGGCATACCTAACTCCGGTGTCAGGGGGGTTAAGTGGCCTCATTAGCCCCCCCCCCCCCTGAATCCGCGCCTGTAAATATGACGCCTTTTTACTGTCAAAGGTTGTTGGACAGAGTACACACTATAATGAATATGACTAACTTTAGTAACACAATTGACGCGATCGTGATTTTGGTTGTGATTAAGGTTTTGTTGTTGTGTTCTGGCCATTTTTTTCCGCAACTCAACACCAAACGTGCATATTTTGCGTGGTCCCAACGCTGGCCCAGTACTTGTTGGTACACATACACCCTTGAATGCCTTCGCAGGTGTCTGCAGGTTTCCTCACAATGTTTTCCTTCACCGTAAAGCATTTGTGAATATCATATGTCGTTTCATACAAATTTTATGAAAAACTCATTGGTACGAGTCGGGGATTGAACCCACGACCGCTGCGTAGCAGCCGTGCGTTTTACCGCTAAGCCACAAGCGTTTGTTTTGATTACGCCCGCGTTCCACTGCAAGCGGAACGGACTCATTAATGGCTCAGTTTCACGTTCATCGCTGGCCAAGAGCTAGTATGCAGTTGACGGCTGTAAGTCACACCAGCGATGTAAGTTAAACCGAGCCATTAATGAGTCCGTTCCGCAGTGGAAGGCGGGCATTAAGGTCTTAACTATGATTTTTTTGCAATTTTCGCAAGCAGATTGACAATAACAGTATTGTGTCCATTATGATGATGCCGCCGCCCATCATCAGTCTTCAATAAATGTATGGTCAGTGGCACTTTAAACCCCCACAATTTCCATTCTAAATCTAGAAAATAATTATATTTTCATCACACCTGTTCGGTAAGTTTTTTTTTTTTAAGTGTGCTAATGCGCGCAGGCGACGCGCGCCGTATGTGCGTCATGATGCCCATGATAAAATTGATATAATTGAAGTATAGTTCGAGAAATATAAATTGAATGTTTATTTTTACTATAATGTAGGAAGAAAATTACCAATTTATATTTCACGAACTATACCAGGGCAGCAGAATTCACTTGGTCCTGTGTCACTCACGTGTTCGAGTTTGACTCGTGCCTAATTTGTCAAAATAGGTTTTTTATATCATTTTTTCCTTCACAGGTGTTGAAAATGATTGTGTGTGCCACGGGCGGTAGAAGAATTATGGCGGTAAGCCCAATCCGAAGACGCGGGCTTTACTTCACACTCGTTCACAATTTCTTATTTACCGCCCTTAATACACAATGTACTATTCCACTCCAAGCACTAGTTCTAAATCTCCATCCACGCGCCTAGATACAATGTTGTCACATAAATACAACCTTGTCCCTTGAAAACTTCCGCTCACTCAAATGAAATAAGGGAAATTGCATTAGACTCCTTGCGGAAAGTAGGCGTCTGGGAGCTAGGCACGCCTATACGTCGTAAGTGCCTTCAGTTATCGGACAAGTTCTATTTGCATTTGCAGCCGAGATCGATGGAGCCGGGGCCGTGATTCCGAAGGGCAGGAATTAACGAAGTTAGTTAACAGTTGTATTGCGCAGCAAAAATGGCTGCAAGGATACACGTGTATCGTATTCTCCATTGCTATAACGATTTGTGTAAGATGTCCCAAGATATTTATTTAATTATTTTCTATAAATTACATGTAACTTTAGAAAAAAAACTTAACTGACGTTTGTCTGCCTTTGACGCGAATAGTTACACTCCACTTTACGTTCACGTCACATAGAACACAGATGAATGATTCTAATTTGTAAATATTTCGTCATAATTGTTAATATCAACCTCTTTAGCTAACTGCTAATACAATATAATAATGCGATAAATATGTTTTTCATCACACTTGCTGTCTAAGCGCGCCATTGCTTGCGCGCGCAGCGGGAGTAATAGAAAAGTGAAATTCCCTAGGGAGTAATAGAAATGTCAGTAAGTCATTTAATAATATTATGCATTTAATTTATTTTTTGGTTGGCAAGTGTGATGAAAAACATTGTATGCATCACGGTCGGTAAGCGGAATACTAACTCGAGTCATAAAAGCCCTCCGCCTAACGGCGTCGGGCTTCTGACACTCTCGTTAGTAATTCCGTACTTACCTCCCTTGATGCACAATGTACTAATAATGTATTCTACACATAAATAACTAAAAGTTACGAAAGATTCAATCGAAGGTCCGTAACGAAAGATACAGTATTTTACTGACAAATACTTCGAAAGATACATGTAATTTTCATCGCTAATAACGATAGAAGCGTGTTCAGATATTTGTGAGCGCTCTGGCCGCTTCGATATATCTGACGCATTTGCCGGCAAATATTCCGGATATAGGGTAATTTATCATCAGATTTCAAATACAGCATAGATGGAATCTAGTTTAACATTTGATTTTATTGGAAAATCTCATCGCATATGTCAGCCTCCATGGGTTCGAATCCCGGCGAGGTCATTACTTGTGTATTTATTTATCACTAATATCTGTTCCTTGGTCGTGGTTGTCTATGTATATAAGTATCTATCTATTACATATATCGTCGTCTGGTACCCACATCACAAGCCTCAATTGAGCTTACCGTGGGACTAGGTCAATTTGTGTAAGACGTTCCAATATATTTATTTATATATATGTCCGCGCAACTGCGTGTTTGAAATTTCAAAATAGAATATAGACAATCAAAACTTTGATGAACCAATCGCCACTATTTTCAAATTGTTCATCATCATCATGACGTCATCAGCCTGCATCAATTCACTGAACAACGGCCTCTCCTTAGTCTATGCGTATCACACATTAGGAGGTAATTTCCCATAATCGCCACTATGATGACAATGTTCACTTCGGCCCTTTTTACGCTTTAAATTAAAGGGTCCACGGAAAGAACATGTCTAGTCAATTCAAATTACAGAAGGAAAAAACCACCTTACTTTTAACAGAAGAAGGTGTGAATCTGCCCTAATTTTTTTAGGCACTAGACATGTTTTTTCCGTGGACTCTTCAATTGTTATAAATTCATAAGCGTGAAAGGGGGTTGGGGTTGACACTTATCAATAAAACTTCAACAGATTTCTCTAAGATTCACCATGAGACGCCGACTTGGTAACAACGGGATCCTATCTCGGGGTTATGTGTGCCAATCATTTTTTCGATTGACACTATTTTGTCCCGCATCGCAGGTGATAATTGGATCAAAATTCTTTTCGTTGTCTTAATTTTGCGTCCCTAAAAAACGTGACACAGTTGTGATTTTTGTATGAGATGTTTTGTTTCCAATTTTTGATGTATGGATTTAAATCTAGCGTGAAAAAGAAATACACGTGCGCCGGCTTTTTTTATATACTGAGTCGAGACAGCAAATAGAAGCGTGACAGAGTGGTATGAAATAAGACAACGAAAATAATTTTGACCCAATTTCATCAAGTTTGCTAGATAAATAAATAAATAATAAATAAATAAATATCTTGGGACATCTTACACAAATCGACCACGGTAAGCTCAATTAAGGCTTGTGATGTGGGTACCAGGCGTCGATATATATAATAGAAAGATACATATAGATACTTAAATACATAGACAGCCATGACCTAGGAACAAACATTTGTGATAAATAAATACACAAAGAATGCTCTCTCCGGGATTCGAACCCGGAACCTCCAGCTTCATAGGCAGGTTCACTACCAACTAGGCTACGGAGGCTGACAAATGCTAGAAAAAATGCTTATAAATTGTACACTTGTACTAAGCGTTAGGCCCCACACAAATTCACATTGATACATCTAGGTTTCAACGGTTTTTCATTGTAAATAATATATGTGTATAGTATTAATTGACGTACATTTGTAAGTTCATGATTCATGAAAAGTAACGCAGCAGACAGAAAATATGTCGATCGAAAAGTTCATTGGCCCATGTACACGTTGGATAAAAAAAAATTAAGTCAGTTCACTATTTTCGAAGGTACCGTGTAGCAAGCAACATACAAAATCAGTCTGAGAACCTCTTCCTTTTTTAAAGTCGGATAAAAATATAGAAAGATTATTGCACGTGCCGTTTTCTAGTATCTGGCATTGAAAAGTGCACTCAAACAAGCCTTATTCCTTTAACGCTCAATCAAGTGAAATAATAGCCCGGATATTAGATCCTTCAGTTAACACGGCCTTAGGCTTAGGACTCTTAGGAGTGTGCGGCGTTCAATAATAGGCACTAAGGGTGAGGCTCCACTGACGCGGAGCGGAGCGGAGCTGTGAAAAATTGACCAATTTATAGTTGAGTTGGTTAACTTTAAACTCGGGTAAATCCATTTCTGAGATATTGTAAAAATGTTATATAAGCTTAAGAAAATGGCTTTGTTTCTATCATGACTTTAGCATAATTTCGTGTAGTTTTAGAGAAAAATAAAGTTAAAATCACAATATTTTATCAGAATCAGGTAAATCCATATGACAGTTTATTTCAAATGAAGGCAAGTCCCCAGCTCCATCAAAGCCAATCAGCGAAAGAAGTTTGTCCAACATGGCTGACAGTCGGCGTCAATTCTGCGTCGTATTTTTTTTCAAACCTTGATAAATCCAGGTACTTATGTTAAATCAAAATTATATAAATCCTCACTGAGTTTTTTCAAAGATAGACGAATTGCAAACGATTATATCAAATGAAGGTAAATCCAATCAAAATTCATAGTTTTTGAAAAGAATATACTAGTTTAGATTGTTTTTAAGCTGAGTTTGATTTAGTAGTTGTAATAGAAATAATCTGCATTTAAAATCACCGAATTATCACTTATTTTCAATAAGTGGTTAGAGTCACCTCAAGTGGTTAGAATGGATTTATATGAAATTGAAGTTAGCCGACTCAATTTGACGTAATTTTTGTATGGACAAAATACCGGTTCCGGTCCCGTGGTGAATCAACTTTAATCGGTCTGTTACGGTCACCTGAGTCACGTTGGTTTTATGTAAAAGTATGCTATCTACTTAAGCTATGCAAACGTGCTTTATTATGGAAAATCGTGAATAAGCTCTTTTCCTACAAACATGCACTGACCATTTCTCAAAAAACTTCTACAGTGGCGTTCAGAATTGCATGGACGATTTATGAATCAATTCATTCAAACTGTCCATGCAATTTTGAACTCGATCGTACATTTGGATCACGTCTTCCAATTTTGAGTATACCATGACTGTCTATAGTAAAATAACTTGTTTTATTTTTCCGTGGCTAACATTTTCTTTACTTCTATTTGAGTGTATTTGTACCTACTGTATTATGTAGGTATGTAAATGTACATTTATGTTTATTTTATTCACTTACATGTAAGTAAGTTTAGTAGTATACTTTAATTATTGCGTTTCGTTACTCGTCTTTTGTTTAAGCACCACCTACTCTATGTTTAAACTGTTTTCATTCCGCTACCTTAAGGTTGTCTGGAAGAGATCGCTTTTTAGCGATAAGACCGCCCATCGTAATACCTGTACTTGTAATACTATACATCTGTTATTTTACTGTTATTATGGTGTGCAGTAAAGAGTATTGTATTGTATCTTCGATATTGATAAAAATTGTCAATACTGCTGAGCTAGATCCACTACGATTCCCATTTTGTTATCAGTTTCCTATAAGGCCTGTTCACAAAATAAAGTAGACATTGCTGTATAATTCTCTTTTTTTTATGGTACCATACCTTTGTACTCGTATGGATGTTATTAGAAGGGCTCGTTGCCTAACTTCTTGGCTGTGCACAGTGGTCAGGCGTTCAAAGAACAGTGCTTAAAATTCAAAAGTCGCAATAAAAGTCTAAAAAACAGTACGTAATGTTATATTAAGATTGTATTTGATCTGTAATAAGCGAAATACAAGCTTTAAATAAAGATTCCTACTTTTTGTGAGGTAAATTTCGTAAACCAGTTATGTATAGATCGGATGTCAGCAAAAATTTAATGAGCAAATCAGTGTTACTTGTTATTCTTGATATTTTGTGGGTAAAAAAACATTATTTTGGGACCCTTATTCTTTTTGAAAGACCTATTCAACGATACCCCACACTATAGTACTAACGGCCATTGAGCTATGGTGCGGAAGACGGACAGATGAACATGGCGAAACCATAAGGGTTCCTAGTTTACTACGGAACCCTAAAAACAAGTAACGTGAGAACGAGCAATTGATTTCCCCCCTCCTCGCTCTTAAAAATCATTAAGTATGCTTATTTGTCCTTAAATTTCAGTTTCGTAAAAAGGCTACCGCCAAGACCTTCGGCAATCTTCGGTAGAATTATCACTTGCTCACGATAAAGCACTTTCTAGGCTACAAAACGACTTATGAATCATTAAGGGACTCGAAGGGTTTCTAAACTAAAAGCTTCGATATATTTCTCAAATCGAAATCGTCATTGATTGTTTTGATGGCTCGCGTAAAATAAATATTATAATAAAATAGCGACAGGGAAAATAATAAAATGTTATTAAAAACGATAGAAAATACCCTTGTGTACCTCTATTTAAATAATTATAGTTTTCACTAAGACAGTTATGTACATAATCAATTGTAAAACGACGAGTAAATATTGCACTTTTAGATAACGCGTTGGAGCGTCATGCAGTATATTAACTTTGAAAGCTTATACCAAAGATGTTTATTCCCACACATGCCAAATAGTTTATGTTTTCTAAAACTACGTAGTATAAACTACTCTCCTTGCTAAAAAAAGCAGTCAAAGTAGATCATCAATTTATTCGAATTTTAGCTACTACCGTGACCTCTGTGCTGTGGTTCATATTTAAATCAATTTCTTCATAATTATGGACTTTTATTTTTTTGTTTTTTTTTTGTATTTCATATAATATTAATAATCCATTTTATTACATATAACTTAAATATTCAAGAAAACATATCTGCAATACAGGCTTCGTCAGAGGGCAACAAACGCAAAATAAATCAGCAACAGGATTCGTCTCATACACATCAATGATGGGATCCGCAACAAGCTTCGTCATATTACCTACATGCTAACACAACAGGACTTAGCTGAAGAAATCATCCCGAACCGTACCCGGCCCAAAAATCCCCATTATACCGGCCGCATTGCGCGTTGAATGGCCAACGAAATCTGTTGGACTTTTATTTAATCTTCTGGATTTTAGTAGTGGTTCTTCTTATTTTACCATTTTGGGTCATTTAGTTTCCCAATGAGTCTTAACTAAATTACAATACTGATACTATAATAAACTGTGAATCTCGTGTTTACAATTTTTATTAACTATTTCAAGTCTAACGTTGTTGAAATCGTCTCGGAAGATCGCACTTTTTTGGGCCTGAGCTTTTGCATTAAGCATTATCTGAAGTTAATTTGATTTTGACGACTTTGAAGCGAATGCTTTTGGATATTGGATTGTTAAACATAAAACAGAAGAATCAATTTACAGTCCCATGGCTGTAAGAACTACATGGGACTATCGAGCAACAGGGGCGACCGATTTTACGATGGCTACTTTATTTCGTGAACAAGCTTTACATTTTTGGTAACAAAAAAGGAACTTTTCATACAAACATATTTTGACATTTTAGGAAATATGGTGGATTTTGCTCAGCATCATTCTACCAACGTGATCCAAATGTACAATATTTTTGAGAATTGCACCAGTGGCATAAAACTTTATCGCATCTATTAATACTCCTAGTTACCGTTTCTGTCCTTGATGAGAGAAGCGTAATTTTCTATGATATTATGCACATTTAAATTGCATCTGGAGTGTGGACTAGAGATATTACTTTCACGTTACACGAGCAGCCTTGACTATTTATAAAAATCCTTTGCGAGCAATTATATTATAGTCTACTAGATAGATATGATCCGGTAAGTTAGTTGCCTGAAAGTATGGTAGTTCTTCTTTTCTTCTTTTTTTTTATAAATAAATATCTTATTCCTATTATCTTGGGCCTACGAAGCTGAAGGTTCCAGGTTCGAATCCCGGCGAGGGCATTATTTGTGTATTTATTAATCACAAATATTTGTTTCTTGGTCATCGCTGTGTATGTATCTATCTATTATATATTTCGTCGCCTGGTACCCACATCACAAGCCTTAATTGAGCTTGCCGTGGGACTAGGTTGATTTGTGTAAGATGTCCCAAGATATTTATTTATTTATAAATGATTTGGTAAAACACAAAACTATTCCAGCTAATATTGTATGAACTCTACATGTAGCGTGCATAATAAATGTCTTTTATAAAGCAGAGAAATAATCCTTTCCAGGCTGGCCTTTCAAGAGAGCATAAGTAAATATATTACAAACTGGGTTATTGTTACCGGTAAAAGGGTCCGTTAAAGGCATACTGGTTTATGCAGCTGTGATACAGGGTGTAATCGTTAAGTGTGGCCAGGCGATAATTCTAGAAATCGATGACAACAACGTTTAAGGTGCAGAGTGCTGAAGGTTTGTTCATAACTTAGAACCTTGTATTGTTACCGACGAAATATGAGATCTATTAGAAACTACGAACAAATAAAACATGGAAGCCGCACGCCATACTAAATTGCCTTTCAAAAACGATCCTGAATTTTAGTTGACAAGTGTCACCCCCTCTTCAATGCATCACGGCAATGAATTTCAATGTCAACCTATGTTTAAACCACCATTTAAAAATAGCTGTGATTGGTCCATCAAAGTTTTGATTGGCTATATTCTATAAACATTCGTCAAAGATGTTGCGCCGAAATATGCGCGGTGTTAAGAAAAGCGCTATGTTCTGCCCATTTTGGTACAATAGAACAATAGTTTTTGGGGCCATTTTTGAGCTGGCGCTAGACGTCTATGTTATAATATGGTCGCAGATTAGAAAATAGAAAATTATCCAACTGACATTGAAAGTTATATTTTACAATAAACGTTCGTTTCATAATAATTTCAAACCTCCGTCATATTTCTAATGCAAGACATCCCAGTAAGATAGGTAAATAGCCTTCCGCATCCGAGTTGTAAACTGTTACGTAATATTCTCCCGTTTCCAATAAACTAACTTGAGCCTCATACTGCCGCTACATAATTACACAGCCTCGTATCTGAAACCGTAACTTGATGGAATAAACAGCCGTATTCAGAGGGAAAGAAAGGTGAGTTTCCCGTAAATTGGTTGCTATAGATCTGAGTTTGAGTATGCTAGGCGATATTGCTCTGTGTATGCAGTATGCACTTAATTAAATAGAAATGCATGACGCTGGCCGCTCTGGTTAATATTACAAAGAGACGAAAATAGGTATAAGGGTACCTACGATCAATAGTCCTAAAGTATACAGAGTGTAAAAAATTGTGGTGTCGTTAAAGGGGCCATTTGGTGTCGTATTTTGAAATGAAAAAAAAAAATCATTTTTTCTCTAATAGCAATTAAATGTTGTCGTTATGTGCCTAAAATAGGCTTGGAAATATCCCATTTAGAACTTGTCGTACAGAAGAGGATTGTAATGGAATTTCATATAAACATTACAGGCCTGTAAAGTAATCGCATTGTTGCGAATTCGATTGGGTCCTCAGCATTGTGGCAATTTTTTTAGCGGAATTTGTATCAGAAACTTGTTTTGTTTATTAAATAAACAAATTGATTGTTTTTGTTTCCTTTTATTACATTATTGAGAAAAGCACTACACAAGCTTAGGCGTGAAAAAGAGCTTGCATGCCTTATTTCCCGGCCTCTGCAGTAATGCACTATTTTATATTTTCTTTGGAGGATTCGCTTCTCCGACCGATTTGTTAACACGTTCGCCTCCAGTACTGTTTCACTAAGCGCTAATACGTACTATGCCGATCGAAATTATCTGATAGAACTCCTATGCCATTGACACTCATGTGTGTCTGAACGGATTGTACTCTTATGCCAGTGACACAGCACTTGTGTCAAAAACGTTCGTATTTCTATGGCACTGGCATAGGAGGAAGAACTTGATTTATGCTAGTGGCATAAGAATAGGGTTACTCTAATCACGTACGTGTATCACTGGCATAGGAATCTGATTTTGTTGGTCACACACGCTGTGTCACCGCCGTCACCGGCGTCGAACGTGTTAAAGTAAACAAACTAAATTCGCTGTGATTGACGGGAGCTCGTCTGGTGTAATTAGAAGCACTTTGGACCGGTAATCCAGAGATTCGAATCCTGTGAGAACCAGTCTTTCTCAGTTGATTTTTTTTATGGAAAGCACATCTGTTACGACATTGTGGGATTATCAACAATGTTTATGTTATTGACGATATGAATATCGTCGAGAATTGTCTAATTTATTATAGTACATTGTGTATTACGGGCGGTATTCTATTCGATGGGCGATATTCTTGTGCCGCCCGTGGCTCACACAATATTTATCATCACACCCGATACACAATATGAGTTATAGGCGTTATAGCATAAAGTCCCGTCCGAGGTATTCAGATGCTGGTCAAACACCCTGTATATATTCAGGTATGTCCTTGACTGTTCGATCGAAGGCATTGGTGTTCTCGATGCAACATTTAATGCAATTGACGTGGCCTGTGGGGCAATTTACTCATTTTTAATAAGGCCAGAGAGGCGGGACCGTTTCTAGACACGATATACAAAATGGTTCTACTTTCAATTTCTCTTTCGTGAAGCATAATAACTATAATAGTAGATTACATGCCAAGGCCGTTTAAGTGGGAAATGTCTGGGATGACGTGTAATTGTAAGCCGAGGCTGACAAACATGTTTTCCGTGGCTTTCCCATTTAACGGCCGAGGTGTGTATATTATTTTTCTGCCCAACGGAGCCGGCAGACGGCAACTTAGTTTAGCGCAACGGCCGGCAAAGTGCTGTTTGCCGGCCGGAGGGCAGAAAATATAATTAAACGGATAAACGCGACATGTTTCGGAAACGCACAGTTTCAGTACGTGCCGCGCTTTTGATTCGCTTGGCGTGAAAGCTCAGTGCTTTATAATGGAGAAAGGCTCTTCGAACTACGCGTGAGTTTAACACATGCGATGCCGGTGACATAGCGTCTGTGATCAAAAACATGACAGATTTGATCACAGACGCTGTGTCACTGTCCTAAGCCAGTGACACACATATGTGATCAAAATTACCCTCCTCTAATGCCACTAGCATAAATCAAGTTCTTACTCATGTGCCAGTCGCATCGAAATGCGATCATTTTTGTCACAAGTGTTGTGTCGCCGGCATAGGAGTACAATCATTTCGGTCACACATGCGTGTCACTGGCATAGGAGTTGTAATTAAAAAAAATCGATCGGTGTAGTGAAACAGTACCGGGGGCGAACGTGTTAAAGGTTCCATTATACCTATTTATGGTCCTATTTTGTTGAAAGTGTCGCCCTCGCTACAATACATCATCCTTATGAATTTCTTTATTAATATTAACCGATGTATGCTCGGCATCAAGCTACAAGACCGAGTGAGACCGAGATTCTACGTCGCACGAAAGTGCAAGACGTCGGAGGCGTTATTACCAAACTGAAGTGGAGTTGGGCAGGACACATTGCCAGGCAGCGTGATGGCAGGTGGACCAAAATGTTAAAGGATTGGTGGCCGCTTTCAGATGGGAGAAGCGCAGGGCGTCCGACCGCTCGATGGGTGGACGATACGGGTCACTTTTGGAGGAGGTTAGCTCAGGACTGGGACCAGTGGCGTACAAGAAGAGAGGCCTATGCTCAGCAGTGGGCGAATAACGGCTGAATATGATGATGATGATGTATAAATTTAACCCGACAACAGAAATAGTTCAACAATAACGCGTTTCTATAAGGTCAAAGTGACAAGACCTTTACAACAACTAATATAACATGAAAATCCCATAGAAAATGTGACCGTTTCGTGTACCGGGCACCAGTAACGAAAATAAATGTAAACAAAATCACGCACTTTTAGAACACAAACTTTGTCTTATCATTATCACCAACTTAGAACCTTAAGGTGCATATAAAAACCAAAATGTTAGATTCAGATACTTCAACAATATTGGTTTTCTATCAGTTTTGTGAAGCATGTTTTTACAAATTGGCCGCGTGCTGACTACGGTCGAAAATCTCAAGTTTAAAAGGAATGGCACAAAATGTGAATATTCATTTCAAAACAATTATAACGCAATTTCATCACCATAAAATAAGCTTTCAAAATATATTTACGTTTTTTGTATTCGTTCTTTTTACAATGTTTTATAAGATAAAATCTTTATGTCAGAACTTAAGGACCGACTAGGTACATACATAAAATCCATGGTCTTTAACCCACTTTTTGGATTTTTTTTCGAACCATAATCATCAAGATTATTTTGTGCCAATTAAGGAGGCTTGAACATAAGATCATCCCTTATTTCTAGTAAGTATATAATAGGTATGCTAACTGTAAAATAAATTATTTAACATTATGCACGACATAATACACGAAAAAATTATCACTAAGATGTAGATTGCAGTAATTTTTGTACAGAACTTCTATTTAACAAATTCAAAAGAACTTAAAAGAGTAGGTCATTTGGCAGTACTCAAACGTGACGTCAGTTTTGAGTATTTCATAGCCTCGTCCTGCCCAATGTGATTTATAAAGGACATATTCGATTGTTTAGAACAAAAGAAAAGCGATTATATTTTCGAACTCATTAGGTTTCAATTTCAAAAGCTCTAATTTAGTATACGGGCAGGACGAGGATATATATAAAATTCCATAGCAGTGATCGTTTTGACAGTTCGAAAAAAGATGCTGATTTGACTTGCTAGTCATCATCCGTATTGTCAACACTGGCATATAATTTTCCAATAATAAATCAGGTCGCGGAGTGTCTCGTTAAGTGACAAAATGATAAAATTGACCGCTTATGGAGATTTAAAAAGCTATTAACTTTGGAAGATAGAGTAGACACAGTAGACTCCTCATTACGTTAGACTATTTTGTCACTATTCTGTTTCGATCGACTTAAAAATGTCCCCCCGTTTGATTAAAGCATATTTTTGGATTTTCTCAACTTGTAAAAATACTATGGAATGCAAAATTGGCTATCTTTGAAAGGGCATAGCCGGTAAAAACAGCGTTTTTAAGTTGATCAGATATTCTGCAAATATCTAAAAGGCAATAAAATCTACGATGACCGATCGACGAATTACACCCTTTTTTAATAGAGACAGATATATATATTCGTGAAAAATGGGTCAAAAACCGTTGTTATTCTGTCATGACTTATGTCACCCAATATAGTATCCTTCACCCTCTTTTAATATGATCAATGGGTGACCCACCTTAGAAAGGCCACTCTTGGGCTTATTAAAAGTCAAAGTTTTGTAAATAATAATGTTATTACCACCACCACCGTTACTAGGATAAATTTCACAGGCAGGCGGGCGTAGGGGTACCCACCATCGACAGAGCTACAAAGACCACGACCACACGGGCAGTCCCCGAATTTTATCACTTTTCTTCATCTAGAAAGTGATCTGTGGTTCTTAATCAAATATAGCAGAGATGCAATCGCATAAACGAAACGATTGACAAATTGTTTTTGATTGGGTTGCCATAATGAATTGAAATCATTATTTATTTTTATAATTAATGCGTTATACTTGTATGTGGGAATGTCGTATAAAAATGCTGCATTTATCACATAAATATATGTTCCCTGCTAATAATAGTCACCTGTCACCTTTCTTTCACTCTGAATACGTTTTGCTGGTGGTAGGACATCGTGTAGGGTGCGCCCGGATAGCTACCGCCGTCTTACCCTGCCGCTAGTGTTCCGGTTTGGGGGTAAGATAACCGGTGTAATTACTGGCATAGAGGCAATCCATCTAAGTCCTCAGGGTAGGCAGCGCATAGGCGATTTTTTGGTCACTATGTCCATGGGCCTCAGTTACCCGATTTTCATCAGGTGGGCTGAGAGCTCAGTTATCTACCTTCGTCATACAAAAAAAAGAAAACTGG
>JALPQI010014564.1:0-25799 GCA_025490895.1 Thaumatotibia leucotreta
AATTGTTATGGGCTCAATTTGTTCCAAATTTAATGTAGTTATTATCTACAATTACTTTTTTTTCTTAGCGCGAACGTTTTGCCAATATTTAGTGAATAACTTTAACGTAACCTAAAATTTGTTTATGTTTTGATAAAAGGGCACTTTATGAAATATCGTATTTCAAAATATATATAACTTACGGTGATGCAACGTAGCTCAAATCCTTTCAAATTTAATGTTCTTTCTTAGTTTTATAGGAATCGGCATCAAAAAGATAATAGATTTTTAGTTAAACGTCAAAAACTAAAAAAAGTGCGAATTTTTTTCCGTTTTTTACGTCCCATGCCCAAATCATTTTTTTGTTTTTCTTTTAATATGCATTTTCGTATATATCTATAAGGCCTTTATAATATACCAAAATTGCAGCTTTGCAACTCGACTTGCGATTTGTATGAAAAACTTAGATAGCGGGCCTCCTGCCTTTGGAATTTCGGGTTTATACTTTCAACTACAAAGTTCACTGACCTAATTTTACCCTTAAATTAAAGAATATTAAGTGCGCTATAAGGTCATTATTGCATGTTTTTCGTAGCATAATGAGGTGAAGCGATATTAAGTCGAAAACGTTAGCAAAACACAAAATTTTATTTAGTTTCCAAAAAGGGGTACTTTTTAAAGTCTCGAATCTCTGAAACTATAAGACCTACGGTAATGCATGTTAGCTCAACTTGTTGGAAATTTATTAGTCTTTAAACGTTTATGTATTTACATATGATATCAAAAAACGTAAGGCTTTTTAAATAAAAATCAGAAACTAAAAAATGGCCGTAAATTTCGCAGTTTTTCACATACTACCCAGCTAGCACAACTTTTTTTTGCTTGCAAAATATGGTTTTATACTGTCCTATGGTGTCTAAACAACATACCAAAAATGCAGCGATACTACTTGATTTGCGAGTTTAGGGTATAATTATGTACGATTTGACCGTACTATTAAAGTAATAGCGGCTTATTATCGGAAATATGTTTTGGACACTTGTTGTTGTGCCGTGTGGTGACGGCAGTAAGAATACATTTGTCACCACCCCAACTCCTCCTGCGGGTGTCGTAAGAGTTGACTAAGGGATTGAAGTGTCACTTGCCATTATTTGATAAAAGATTGATGATGGGCAGCAGCGTCATCATAGTGGACACATTACTGCGATCGCTAATCCGCTTGCCCAGCGTGGCGATTATGGACATTTACCTCCTAATGCGTCTATACGCATAGTTAATAGGAGAGGCAGCCTAATAAGATGGTAACACTCTGTATATATTTCTATTCAGACCAAACGAGCATTCGCTATTCTATCCCCCACTACGAAATCAACGAATCACGTTTTGTGTAACGATCGAATTTCGTAGACTATGATATTACTCGTATAGAATCAGCATTCGCTCGTTTGATCTAAAGCCATCTTTAGCCTTCACCTTTTATCCTTCTGAATAGTCTGGTCTAAATTCACCTTTAGGAAGATATAAAACGTACGACAATAAGAACAAGAAAGCCATTCAACTGTGATATATGCAAGCTTTCCATTGCACATAAACTTTAATTGCGAATAAACTATAACGTTTACTATCGCAATGAATACCCGGAGGCGTAGCTGATAATTATAGCAATCGTTTATACTTATACCATGCCCCAGTAGAAAACGAAAAATATGTAAAGCAATATGGCTGACTTTCTTTAGTATTCGTTGTCTTTATGTCTATGTCAGCCTCCGTAGCCTAGTTGGTAGTGACCCTGCCTACGAAGCTGGAGGTTCCGGGTTCGAATCCCGGCGAGGGCATTTTTTGTGTATTTATTTATCACAAATATTTGTTCCTTGGTCATGGCTGTCTATGTATTTAAGTATCTATATGTATACATATATCTATTATATATATCGTCGCCTGGTACCCACATCACAAGCCTGAATTGAGCTTACCGTGGGACTATTTAAATCGATTTGTGTAAAGATGTCCAAAAATACTTATTTACTAGCAGTTACCCGCGGCTTCGCCCGCGTACTAACATCTATTCACTGCGTGTTAATGTTTTCCCGCGATTATCGCGCGTTTGCCCCGATTTAAGTGTGGCGGATGGTGCTTTTACCCGTGGTTCGGCTGCGTTCTATAAATTTTTATCACGGTCGTATTAAACTTAATGCCTAAATTCAAGATGGCGAACTTTTCTTGCAATTTTGACTTAAAATTCCATATGAAGAACTTTATTATCTCCAGGACCAGGGGTTTAGGCTGTGCGAGGATCTTTGTCAGGGAGCTTCTTCTTTTATGTATATAGATAGATAGATTATCAAATTCCATCCCATAACAGGGTAAGCGGTGTTACACGTCCGCCTTGTTAGATTTTAAAATCGTTATTGTTTTCGTGAACAATGACTTGATAAACCGTGGAATCGATATCCATGTTGATTTTTACTGTTTGCCCTTTTTACAACATTCAAGGATTGATTTCTCAAAAACTTAAAACACGTCTTTACTCATTTATGTTTAGGGATACTCCTGTGAAATTTGGGATGAAATAGGTATTTTAATTGATCAAGTTTCGCCATACAAACCCTGGACCCCTATCGCACCCCCTAGGGAGTGGATTTTAACCTAACCATTTTTAGAGCTTCCCTACACCCTCAAAGAAACCTACGCACTATATTTGGAATCTCTAGAACCATAAATGAACATGATATATAAATAAATAATAAAATTATACTGATATTTTTCGAAATTTACCCCATAACACCATAAACGTGTACATAGTATTTCATGTCCGCCGCGTTAAATTTTAAAATCGTTATTGTTTTCGTGATCTACGACTCGATAAAGTATAAAAACGATACCCGTCTTGATTCTTTCACTTCGTCACCCTTTTTAACTTTTTCAGGGGTTGGATTTTCAAAAAACCTTAAACATTCCTTTACTCAATTACTTTAAAGAATACTCTTGCGAAGTTTCGGATCAAATAGTTCAACTAATCTTATTTCGCCATACAAACTTTGGACCCCCATTTCAACCCCTTAGAAGGTGAATTTTGTAAAATCCTTTCTTAGTGCTCGTCTACACCATAAAAGGAACCTACGTGCCAAATTTGGAGTCTATAGGACCAGGGGTTTAGGCTGTGCGTGCATCTTTATAAGGGAGCTTCTTCTTTTATATATATAGATAAAAGATAAATAATAAAATAATATTGATATTTTTCGAATTTTACCCCATTATACCATAACCGTGTACATAGTATTTCACGTCCGCCGCGTTAAAATTAAAAATCGTTATTGTATTCGTGATCTACGTCCCGATAAACCATAGAAACGATACCCAACTTTTTTTTCACTTCGTCACCCTTTTTACCTTTTTCCGGTGGTTGAATTTTCAAAAAACCTTTAACATACCTTTACTCAATTACTTTAAAGAATACTTTTGCGAAGTTTCGGATAAAATAGTTCAACTAATCTTATTTCGCCATACAAACTTTGGACCCCCATTTCAACCCCTTAGAAGGTGAATTTTGTAAAATCCTTTCTTAGTGCTCGTCTACACCATAAAAGGAACCTACGTGCCAAATTTGGAGTCTATAGGACCAGGGGTTTAGGCTGTGCGTGCATCTTTATAAGGGAGCTTCTTCTTTTATATATATAGATAAAAGATAAATAATAAAATTATATTGATATTTTTCGAATTTTACCCCATTACACCATAACCGTGTACATAGTATTTCACGTCCGCCGCGTTAAAATTAAAAATCGTTATTGTATTCGTGATCTACGTCCCGATAAACCATAGAAACGATACCCAACTTGATTTTTTCACTTCGTCACCCTTTTTACCTTTTTCCGGGGGTTGAATTTTCAAAAAACCTTTAACATACCTTTACTCAATTACTTTAAAGAATACCTTTGCGAAGTTTCGGATCAAATAGTTCAACTAATCTTATTTCGCCATACAAACTTTGGACCCCCATTTCAACCCCTTAGAAGGTGAATTTTGTAAAATCCTTTCTTAGTGCTCGTCTACACCATAAAAGGAACCTACGTGCCAAATTTGGAGTCTATAGGACCAGGGGTTTAGGCTGTGCGTGCATCTTTATAAGGGAGCTTCTTCTTTTATATATATAGATTATTATTTATTTATTTATTATATCGTTTTTAAGACTTGTGAAATTGCAATAAAGTATTGAGCATTGAGTAAGATAGTGATACGACCAAGATTATGTTCGGATAGTGCGTGATTATGAAATAATGCAAGTTTTTAGGTTTGTTAAAATTATTTTCGTTGTCGATTGGAGCACGATATACATTACACTACACACAGGGTGATCAGTTGACGGGGTCGTGATCCCAACTGTGAAAAATGTGTTAAGATGGTCTTTCTGAACAATTGTTTCCCATGGGACCTATATGAACAAACGTACTTTTTTACTAGTTAAGTTCGAGTTCATTAATATGTATACATTTCTCCATACAAATTCCTTGCAAATGTGTTTACATAATTATGAAACGAGACTGGAAGTTATGAACACTTCCGTACCGGTCGGTATTATATTAGTATTTTTTTTTCTAAGTTTGTACTTACCCGGAGGTCGACCGCGTCTCCTCGGGGTGGGGGGTCGTTTGACACTCAAATCCACCGGCTCCACTTGCACCGGGGGCCCACAAGCCTGCAACAAAATGTCCATTATACAATATTATATACCAATCGTTAGTAGAATGTGGTGTGGTGTGGTGACGGCAGTAAGAATACATTTGTCACCACCCCAACTCCTCCTGCGGGTGTCGTAAGAGTCGACTAAGGGATTAAAGTGTCACTGACCATTCTAGGTACAAGATTGATGATGGGCAGCAGCGTCATCATAGTGAACACATTACTGCGATCGCCAATCCGCTTGCCCAGCGTAGCGATTAAGGGCATTTGCCTCCTAATGCGTCTATACGCATATTTAATAGGAGAGGCCTACGTCCAGCAGTGGACTAACATAGGCTGATGATGTGTTAGTAGAATTAAAATAATATATATCTATCTTTTTGCTGGTGGTAAGACCTAGTGCAGTGTTACCCGTTAAACTGTCGCGAAATAGCAGCGTTTGCACTGTTGTTTCGGTTTGGGGGTAAGATAGCTGGTGTAATTACTGGCAAAGATAGAGGCAATCCATCTAAGTCCTCAGGGTAGGCAGCGCATAGTCGATTTTCTGATCGTTATGTCCATGGGCCTCAGTTCCTGCTTTCCATCAGATGGGCTGAGAGTTCAGTTGGCTACCTTCGTCACATAAAAAAAACTTTAAGCGTGCCCGTGTCGCTACCAATACTCGTACACAATTACAATTACATAACGCAGATCAGAATTTGCATGGCACTTGCATTTGAATGGGACTAATGTTTACATCATAAGGTGCATTTAGACCAAACGAGCATTCGCTCATTCTATCCACCACTCTACGAAATTAGTTCGTTACACAAAACGTGATTCGTTGATTTCGTAAAATGGGGGATAGAATGAGCGAATGTTCGTTTGGTCTAAACTAAATGCACGTTAATAGTTCCCTAGTACAGTTGACGTCAAAGATATCGTTACAGTTTAGGTGACAAAAATATATTTACACAACTTTATTGCCTTGACATTAAGGTCGTGTAAATATATTTTTGGCGCCTAAACCGTAATGATATATTTGACGCCGACTGTACAAACTACACGCTCTAAAGCACATTGTGTAAAAACGAAAACACTGAACAACGAAATGAAACTAATCGTTTAACATTACTGCAATAAATCACCTTTTCTGGAAACACAATGTAATGTTATATACTTCATAAAAATATACACGACTGTGAACCTTACTTCAAGGCAATAACAAAACATGTGTAACTTACTAACTCTGCTGTAAGTATATAAGTGGTTAATGTATACTTAATATTGCTGCAATTACAACGATTTGTTCTATTTAGCTCTGCGTGATCGAATCAGAAATGAGGAGATCCGTAGGCGAACTAAAGTTACTGACATAGCCCTCTGGATTAGCAAGCTGAAGTGGCAATGGACAGGCCACATTGCACGCAGAGCAGATGGTCGATGGGGTCGAAAAGTGCTCGAGTGGAGACCACGGCTAGGCAAACGCAGCGTAGGACGTCCACCCACAAGATGGACAGACGACCTTATGACGGTCGCCGGGACACGCTGGATGCAGGTTGCATCTAACCGGTACATGGCTGAGATGATGATGTTGATGTTAATTTTAGATTTTAGAGTTCACCAAGAATAGGTTTCTGAAACACTTCTCAAATTATTATTTTTAATCGAACGTTTATAACCCAGAGATTAGGGTGGTTCTATTTTTGCAATTTTGTAGGATGTTCGAACCAATAAAGGAGCTCTTTGCTCTCCAAGAAAGCTGCAATCGGCAGGGCAAAGAGCTCAGCATTTTCAGCAATAAGGACCACCCTACCCGAGATGTCCCGTTGGCACCAAGTTGGGGTCTGATGATGGGATCTTGGAGTAATCGAAGGCTCTCTTCAAATGTTATAGGTACATGAAGCGCTTTTCGTAATTTTCGTTACTTTACAAGAATTTGCATTCAGAAAGTAGGATTTGATGATAGGATACCAATGTAGAACCACAGATGATAGGATCTTGGAGAAATCGGTTGAAGCTGTTTTTTTGTTTTTTAATTTAGTAATTATGTTAAACCCTCTTTACAAATAGTCCTTCCAGGTCGATTTGTTTAAGGATGTCCCATGATATTTTGTATTTTCCTCGTACGTATAAGTTGGGACCCTTTAAACGAAGCGCGAAGAAGCATTTAGTTGTATTTGCATCTAGCGGGTCAGCAAGGCGGTGGCAACTGACAGGTAACTGCCGGACTGCTGTTCATTGCCGCCGCGATTTGGGCTCCACTTTTCACTTACTATCAGGTGGAGTGGAGCCACTTTGTTGTGCGAATATAAAATAAACATAGTGTTTGGTCAGCAGTGTCGGAGCTTTTAAGGGCTACACATAATTCCAGAAATATCTCATGCACCCGTATACGCCTGTTTGAAATATTAAAATTGCCGCCATTTTATTATCGTTGGCATTGGCACAAAAAAATTGCATGGTAATTTGTAAATTGATTGTAGTTTAAGCCCTTAAAAGCTCAGACACCAAAGTTGACCAAACACCCTGTGTATATATATATTTAACTAGTAGAGAACCTTCCCGCACTATGTCTTACGTTTTTTTAATTACTTCGCTACAATTCTATTCACGCTTGACGTTTCCGTATTTGTTTACAAGGCGCTAATACCCGGTTGCGAAACCAGTCTTTACTCTGATATCTTTCAGTAATCCATTAGTTATCAAAATGGTCAAGCATGAGTGGGTAGTTTCGATACAATTAGGAAAGAGATAGTCCGTGGGCTAGTCGGCCTGAAATTAGAAAACGGTATAATTTGGGGGTACCAAGTGTCCTTTTTACAGTAGTTAGACATATTCATAAGGATGTTAAAAAAGTATGATAGACATCTCAAAGTGGTAGCTAATGGGCATACGGGCTATTTCAAGATTTCCGTTGTATGACAGGTATGGTTAAAATTAAGAGGTACAAATTTTCCTTTTCACGGCTATTAGGTAAGCTTATAAAAACGTCAAAAATGCAAGATTGCCATTTATAAGTGCTACCTAACAAAAAATGGGGGCCAATCAAAGATGGTGGATCTCAAGTTTTACAAAATCAAGTATATCTCGAGAACTATTCAATATATCTAATTACTCTCTTGAACAAAATACAGTACCAATACCTGTACAGTCGAGTGCATTAATATAAAAAGAAAGAAAGCTGTCAGGTGTCAAGTCAAATTTTTTCGTTGTCAAATTTTGTAAACAACATTTATTATTTATTTTTACACATTTCTTTCTTTTATATTGTCCAAATTAACAGTGAAGTGATAATTTATTATATAAAACAAAATCACGTTGGTACGCAACCACAAATTGAACAGCATGGACTCTCAAAGTGACAACCCTCCCGACGATTCTGTGCAATGTCCCCATTGCCCTAGAATACTTAAGAAAAGGGGATTACTACGACATATCCGATCCGCCCACTTCGTCGATCCACCATCTTCTTCAACAACAGTCCAGGACATGCAAAAATCGATACTAGAAGATGCATTTGGGGCTCCATATCTTAACGGAAAAGGATTAAGGACAGACATATGGCACAAACGCTGGAACAAAGTGTGTAGCCTGCACGGCAAACATTATGACCTCCCCTTAAATATTGTAAGTAGAAGATTCATTCATAAACTTGCCGATGAAATACAGTTACTTACAAAATCAGACTATCCCTCAGAACGCCTCCTCATCTTTGTTGCTGTCATGTTACAACGAGACAGAAATATCAAAAAAGCAAAAGATATCACCAGGCTGATAGAACGACGCCAACGATTATGGGATGACGAAGAATTTGATATACTTATAACCGAAGCCACCAAAGCCGACTATTCACTTCGGAATTTCCATAATCGGAAAAATGACAATAAAGATGACGACGCTGCGAAGATTTTCACGCGTCTTGTTCTTAGGGGCAAAACTCGCGAAGCCCTCAACTGGCTTCTGACGAAAGATAACAACAAAATTCTCAAACTTGAAGACGAAATTGACGAATCTGGTAAAACTGTCATGGACGCCTTGCTTGAAAAACATCCCCACGCAGTCAACCCCGACCCCAACCTTTTTACAATTCCAAATGGCCCCTCGGATTTGCCCCCACTTTTGGAAGTAGACATAACATGCGAACATGTAGAGTTAGTCGCCAGAAAATTACATGGTGGAGGCGGCCCGACCGGCAGCGCAGCCGAAAATTGGAAAGACTACCTATTACGATTCGGTGAGGCAAGCCAGCATTTGAGGACTTCGATAGCTCAATTAACTATGAAACTAAACAACAGTTTTGTGCCATGGAACCAAATACAAGCTTTAATGGCAAGCCGACTTGTGGCCCTAGACAAATCCCCTGGGGTTAGACCAATTGGCATTGGCGAATGCCTACGCAGGATCCTCTCAAAATGTATGATCTTGGCCTCCGGCTCTGAAGTTACTGAAGCTTGTGCACAATCGCAACTTTGTAGTGGATTAAGTTGTGGTATTGAAGGAGCCATACATGCTATGAATAACCTTTTTGAAAAAGAATGTCTGCCCGGCTCTCAATGGGGTATGCTGCTTGTTGATGCTAACAACGCCTTTAATTCCGTAAACCGACAACTCGCTCTTTGGCAAGCTAGAATACACTGGCCCCACTGCGCCCGTTTCTTATACAATACTTACAATGGACATGCAGAACTTATAATCCGCGACTCAAATATGAAACTGTTCAGCGAAGAAGGAGTAACTCAAGGTGACCCACTTGCCATGCCCTTGTATGCCCTCGCAACACTCCCCATAATAAACCAACTTAAATCACAACCATCAATTGTCCAGTGTTGGTATGCGGATGACTCCTCTGCTCAAGGAACCTTTAAAAATTTAAGACAATGGTGGGATAAAATTTGCCAATTAGGCCCCGCATACGGCTACTTCCCTCAAGACAGAAAGTCTTACCTAATCGTAAATGAGAATGACAAACAATCCGCGCAGCAGATATTCAAAGGAGTTAACATTACCATAACAACCGGCACACGCTTCCTCGGCAGCTACATTGGCGAAGGTAAAGAAAACTTTGTCGACAATAAAATCGAAAACTGGACTTCTATAATAGAAAAGCTCTCTGAGATTTGCAAAGACTCGCCACAAGCTGCCTATACCGTTCTCACTAAAGCCGCCCAATTCAAATGGACTTTTCTACTGAGAGTATTAGAAAATGCTAATCTATCCTTTGATTGTTTAACAAATATTTTACGCACCAGTTTTCTACCAAACCTACTAGGTGGTGAGATAACTTCACTAGAAGCGGACTTATTTTCTTTGCCTGTACACAAAGGCGGTCTAGCCATCCCCGCACTTTCTAAAATGACAAACTTAAATTATGAAACCTCCAAAAATGGCTGTTCAATCCTCTCATCCGCCTTAATTGAAAATAATAAACTGGACCTCACTCAACATCACATGTCCCTCGGACACTCAAGAAAGGAATGCCGGAAAATTAAAAATTCTCAAGATGATGTAACTTTGGACTCTATTTTAAACAAACTTTCTCCTAACAAAAAACGAGCAGTCGAACGTTCAATTTTCACGAAAAATAAAACCAAATTGTCTACTTGGCTCTCGGTTATCCCTACAAGAAAAGACCACTTTGACCTATCCCCAATGGAATTCAGAGATGCATTGGCACTAAGATACCACAGAACACCTATCTCCATGCCTAAATCATGTGACGGCTGTGGCAATGATGTTTTTGACGTGGACCACGCTCTCTGCTGTAAAACTGGCGGATTAATTACACGCCGTCACAATGAAATCCGGGACTTATTTTGTGAGCTATGTCAGCACGCCTGGGGGAATGTAGTCAAAGAACCCCTCATCACGGAAGGTGACTGCGGACTTCGGGGAGACCTTTGCTGCCGTGGCGTTTGGGATGCACAGAGGGAGGCGTTATTTGATATCCGTGTCGTAGACACTGACGCTCCCTCTTACATCTCACGTCCGGTAGCAGCCGTACTTAAGTCCGCCGAAGAGGAAAAGAAACGAAAATATTTGAACTCTTGTGAAAAACGGCATGCGACATTTACTCCCCTTGTAACATCCGTGGATGGGATATTCGCACCTCAGATGTCCGCTTTCGTGAAACATCTCGGCGAAGCAATCGCTGATCGTTGGGACAGATCCCTCAGCGTAGTAATGGGCTGGCTTAGATCGAAAATTATAATTTCCATACTCCGTGCTACAAGCATGTGTATTCGGGGTACGCGCCACAAATTTAACTCCATCAAAAACTTCTTTGGCCTAAGCGATGGCGCAGCCCTACCCAATCTTTCCTCTACCTGACTAGAGTAGGTACCTAATATCTCCATCAGTGCTTGCGTGATAACTATTTATTTATTCTTAAATTTCCCTTTTGTTACTATATTTTTGTTAATAAATGATTTTTCAAAAAAAATTAAAGGCATATCTGTAAGCTTCATATTTTGCATATACACCATATTGCTAAAACCAACCAATAATTAATTATGACCAAATTTATGAAAATTTCGTGATTTTGATTTTTTTTGTGTCGTGTTTTTACATAGTAGTCATGACGCTAGAAAAGTTAAATATTTTTTTTAAGATACTGTATTTAATAAGCTTTAATTTAATGTATATAACTTGTTGGCGGTATTAAAAAAAAGACCCATAAAAAATATTTAAATGAATTGTAGTCATAATCCACCGTATACTTAGTGATTTAAGAGGCGATTTTTTTTATATTTTTCAATCTAAATATCTATAACCATATTTGAAATAAGCACTATTATTTACGAGTGGCACTTCCATCGCCTCTTAAATCATTAATCATTAAGTCCGGCATATTTTATTTGTAAGGAAAGTCCGTCATATGCGTCTTAAGGTGGATTTAGACGTTACACAAAAAGTGACTAGCCGATATTCGTAGATTTCGTAGAGCGGGGGATAGAATGAACATTCGCTCGTTTGGTATAAATCCGCCTTTATATTGTTGAGTTAGGCGTGGAAATCAGTTGGTAGACGGACTTTCCTGATACGTAAGCCGACCGTAAAATATCACGTACCATTACGATCTGGGATACCTAGTACGTGATATTTTGCTGTCCTATTTTTGATTGTCAAGAAAAAGGTATTGTAAGATTAGAAACATCGTGGTAGAATTTTAAACAAAAGTAATATGTCGTATGTCGACTATGACGAGTTACGACGAAAAAATTGTTTCGAAAAATGTTTGATACCTAATCTCCGAAACCAAGCTGAATGCAGGCTATTACACATAACATTAAAAACTCTAAATATGGTCAGGAATACACCATTAAAATCTCTAACAATGGCAAATTCTACTCCCCGAGGAGTAAAAGTGGCAAGACACTGACAGAAAATAATTTAGTTAATAATTATTAATTTGATCCCTTTACACGGAAAAGAAGATCTCTAGCAATAAATAAATAAATAACTTGGGACATCTTACACAAATCGACCTAGTCCCACGGTAAGCTCAATTAAGGCTTGTGATGTGGGTACCAGGCTACGATATATATAATAGATACTTAAATAAAAGGAATAAATATTTATGATAAATAAATACACAAATATTTAATGCCCTCGCTGGGATTCAAATCCAGAACCTCCAGCTTCGTAGGCAGGGTTACTACCAACTAGGCTACGGAGGCTGAGCAATGCTCGCAAACACCCTGTATATTAAATGTTAAGAAGAATTACATTACTCCGTCACATTGATTGCATCTTTGGTATAAATTTCTACTTATCGTAACTTAAAAGCATCGTTATTTTAGACAATGACACAAAAAGACCATTATAGCACAGCTTCCTGCAAAAACTACAATGAATATTGATTCAAAACGCTTAAAGTGGCATAATATGAATTTATAATTGTGCTAATTATTATTAAACGCTTAAAATACAATTAATGGTCATTATGCCATGGGTGTGCAAAAAGGTTTGTAACATAGCGTAACATATTGTTCCATATTTATAGACATATGTCATATCTTAACGATGTTTGTTTTTGTACTCTTAACGATGCTATCAAAATAATCTACACAGTTTTTAAGGCTAGGTACTCAGTAATGTTTCATATCGATTCACCTTTTTCATTCCAGTTAAGGTGGGTTTACACCAACCGAGCGAATGCTCATTTTATCCCCCACTCTACGAAATTAGTTCGTGACACGTTCGGTCGAGTCTTTAGTGTAAACCCACCTTTAACGAATAGATTATTCGCGTGTAGCGATACAATAATGATCACATCTACTGTGACATAATATTCTACTGTTGTTGGTATGAAAATCCATTGCAATCCTAGGTCGTAATTAAGGCTAAGCAGAGGGAGGATGGCCAAACCCCAAGCCATCAAGAGGCGGAGCGCGTCCGGGATCTAGCGCAGAATCGCATGCTTCTCCAATGGGACGTGGACCTGGGGACATCGGCTTACGGCGTGCTAACCATATAAGCCATTCGTCCTCACTGAGATCGCTGGATGAAGCGGCGCCACGGGGCACTGACCTTCAGGCTGGTGCAGATACTGTCTGGCCGTGGGTGCTTCGGCAGATATCTGCACTGCATTGGACGAGAAGAGTCAACAAAATTCCATGAGTGTGGCGCGCAGGAAGACTCAGTACGCCTTACTTTGGAAGACTGCCCTGCCTGGGAGCCTAACTGGGCAACTTTAACGCAGGTTATAGGAGCTGATCTCTCGCTGCCGAGCATCGTACCTACACGCGATGCTCAACAGCGAGAGAAGCTGGAAAGCCATAACCGCCTTCTGCGAAGATACCATTTCGCAGAAGGAAGCCTCGGAGCGGGATAGAGAAAATGACCCTGCACACCCGCACCGTCGACGCAGGCTTGGAGGTCGGCGCAGACGCTACGCACATCTGCTAGCTCCGCCCTAGCACACCAATAGCCAAAAGGTCATTGGACTGGGGCCACTAACTCTTTGCTGTCCCATTGGGTCTACATCTCGGCTGCCGCCTGGAGTGACGCAATATAATGCTCATAGCGATCCTGCGTCACGCCGTCAAAAGCGGAGATGGCACTTGTTGAGGTTTTTAGGCGGTAGTGGAGGTCAATGCTCCGTAGTCCGTCATACCTGTCTCACGACAGGATGCGGAAAAGCATTTTCCCAACTTAAAAAACCGGCCAAGTGCGAATCGGACTCGCGCGCGAAGGGCTACGTGCCATTATCAATGTATTATTAAAAAAATACAGTTAAATCAACCTTCCTCAAAAACTATAGGAGATAATTTAATCAAACCAAAAATCGTTGATAGAGGTTATTAATGTGCATAACATACTTTTTTTTTATTTTATATCGCGTAGTTTAAAAAATAAAGGGGGGGGGGACACATTTTTCAGACTTTGAGAGTTGATATCTCGAAAACTATTTGCTTAAATAAAAATGAGATGTATAAACCTTCATATCATTTTCAAAGACCTTTCTATTAATACCCCACACGCTTATATACAACTAAATTTTTTTTTCTATCCCTCAGTTACATGTATGGAGGGCCCCCACCCCAATGGTTTTTTTATAATTTAGTATCATAATCCTGTAGCGGTTTATACAACACATATTCTTACCTAATTTCGTTACTATAGCATTTATAGTTTCCGAGTAAATCGGCTGTGACAGACGGACAGACGGACATGACGAATCTATAAGGGTTCCGTTTTTGCCATTTTGGCTACGGAACCCTAAAAAGGTCGTAATTAAGGCTTTCAAATATTCGAATGTTCCAGGTATTCAAATATTCGGTTATTTATTTTCATCACACTTGCTTTCTAAGCGCGCCATTGCTTGCATGCATTGCGGGAGTAATACTGTATTTTGTCTTATAACTTATTTTTCATCACACTTGCTGTCTAAGCGCGCCATTGCTTGCATGCGTAAAAGTGAAATTCCCCAGGGAGTAACAGAAATGTCAGTAAGTCATAGAATAATATTTTTTGTTAAAATTGTTTTATTTGTCAGCAAGTGTGATGAAAAACATTTTATCTACAGGAATATCATAATTTCCCTGTTATGTATTCAGAAGCGGTAATGTAATGACCTATATTAAGAGACCGGTGTCTGTGGCTGTATCATAATGTTAACATTAAAGTACAGGCAGAGTACAGTGCATCATAATGTTGACATTAAAGTATCGTCGTCATGATATTAATTTTAACATTATGAAGTCAACTTCTTTTTGTTGTTTTTTTTTTCAATAAATATTTATTGTAGGATATCCTTACTCAAATTGAGTGATTTCAACTGATTTGAATTTTTATATTTAGAGGTAATTACTTAGTGGATATCAATGAAAATAAAGGTAAATTGTCATTCTAAACTAATGATATGGATGTAGATAAAGTTATGTATGTGACTGTACATAATTAGGCATTAAACACTCGTGTGATCTTATTATGAAACTCGCCTACGGCTCGTTTCATAAAACCACACTCATGTTTAATGCCTCTTATTATGCGCCAGCCACATAAATAACTAGTATGCATCACGGTCGATAAGTCGAATAATTAAAATCTCGTTAGTAATTGCATACTTACCATCCTCGATGCACGATGTATGTTTTACTATTGTGATATTCTAATAATTTTAAGGATAACATGAAAAGTGTGAATGGCGGGTAAAATTACTTTGATTAGTATATTTAAGTCATATATTTTAATAAAACATGTTATCCTGCAGCGACCGACAAAACTAACTAGAAATAATTACGTTGCAGGTATGTACTAACTTCCCGCTTCGATAATTTAGGAAAACCTTCGTTTTCCAAGTCCATAAATAGTTTTCTAATACGATAACGTAATACTATTGATGCAGAATACATAGGTATAGTTCGGGAAATATTATTTGACCGACTGTTATCTTACTTACGACCTTTTCTTTTGCGTTAACACTAACTAGACAATCAGCAGTCTAGCACTTTTTTATTGTTAATGATGCAAAACAAAAGGTCGTAAGTAAGATAAGAGTCGGTCAAATAATATTTTCCGAACTATATTAAAACTAAGTAATTGTTGCTGTAAGTGTTTAAATTGTATTTTTAGCGTAATTATAGAAATGAATATTCGAATACCTCATGCCGTATTATTGGAGTACGAAATTTCGACCATTCTACAAATTCAAATATTCGGTAAATTCGAATAATTCGAGTATTCGGTAAATTCGATTAATTAGAGTGTTCGGTAAATTCGAATATTCGAATTGGAAGCCCTAGTAATGACGCATTTACAGACGCCTGTGTGTAATGACACTAATGAAGTAATGACACGACACCCTTACTGGACAAGTGTGATGAAAATAATAATTCATATTTGCAATTAAAAACAACTCTTGAAACTGTCATAACAATTGCAGATTATACCAGTATTAGAGATTTAGAATTACAAATCAACTACGGAATCGTAATCTTTGAAAAATAATTCTGATTTAAGAATATTCTACATTAATTACTTTTTACAAGCTTTTATTTAGGTTTGCGTGTACCGATGTTTATCTGTGTGTTCGTAATCAAATCTCGAGAGTTCCTCGTATAGCCCAAGCCTAGCAATGTACAAGTTGAAGAACTTTCTTTAAATTGCAGGAACATACTCGAAAGTTTCCGATAAATTACATGAGAATTTAACAGCAAGTTCCCATTCAGAATGTTTCCGTGAGAAATTATAAAAATGTGTTCTAAATAATTGTTTTATATCGCAAATAAGTAAACAAAGTAGTAAATATAACACATAAAGCATGTATAGTACGGTCTTGCTTGATTAGATTATTTGTTAAAATTAGATTCCCGAGAACATTCTCTATGGAAGTTTCGTAACTTATGAAACTTCTCCTCGGTACAATGATAGACAAGCCACACCGGACACGTCACGCGTATGCGGTGTGCCATCTACTGACATTTACATATGCTACAACGTGCACACCACGCAGACGCGCACGTGCATTGTGCTGTATAGGGTCGTAAAACGTTATGATGCGTTACAGGGGCGGGAGGGCGTTTTCCTTACAACACGTTACGTAACATTGATTTTTTTTTAAAGTAAAAAACTAGGGAAGCAAAACTCCCTAATTGGCAAACCTTTTCAGTTATGTTTCACGGGGAATCCGATTACCGCAAAGGCAATTAAAACTGTACCAAGGATAAAAACTTTTTGCGACTTTAGGGTAAAAATGGTCATTTGAGTGTTACGTAACGCTTAGAGAGGGGGGTACAGAAGAACGTTACCGTGCGTTACAAGGGGGGAAGGGGGGTCCAAAAATCTTCGGAAATTGCATTACGTAATACTTGTGAACGCTCCCATACGCATCCGGTGTGGATCAGCCTTATAACCCAACCTACTATTTTCTTTAAATCATATTTTGAACCTTGCTCTGTAAGGAATAGTGTTTGTAAAATCAATCAAAGGAAATGCGACTTTTTTTTATGTAACGAAAGACAACTGAGCTCTCAGCCCAACTGATGGAAAGCGGGAACTGAGGCCTATGGACATAGTGATCAAAAAATCGCCTATACGCTGCCTACCCTGAGGACTTAGATGGATTGCCTCTATGCCAGTAATTAGACCGGCTATCTTACCCGAAACAGTAGTGCAAACACTGCTATTTAGCGGCAGGTTAACGGGTAAGACGGTGGTAGCTATCCGGGCGTACCCTGCACGAGGTCCTACCACCAGCAAAAGAAAAGTATCCGCTCGCCTGATGCGACATTGGGTTTTTCGCTCTTAAGCCGTCAGCATAAAGTTTTTTAAGGGTTTGGGGGTAAGGTAGCCTGTACATCAGCAGTGCAAGCACTGCTATTTAGCGGCAGGTTAACGGGTAAGGCGGTAGCTATCCGGGCGGACCCTGCATGAGGTCCTACCACCAGCAACTGAGTTCATGAAAGGAAAAATTTTCATTGAAGTGGAGTGTACATTGTAATGTACATTGGGTCTTACGAGGTTACTCCGCTTCCCGCTTACCGATTGAGCTTAAATTTTGTAATGTAATGAATAATCTTTTGCCTTTTGTAACAACGGATTACGACTTGAGCTCTAAAACGGGCGCAAAGTCACTGGTACTAAAGGAAATAACTAGAACTTTGTTAATTTCATGAGAATTTGCTAAACTTCGGCAAAAATGATTCCACCAAAATTAAGCGGTTGAAACGCTCAGATATTCACCCATTACTCGTATTAGGTACAGTAAATCATCATCATCAGCCCGTTGCAGTCCACTGCTGGACATAGGCCTCCCCCAAGGTACGCCACAGAGCTCGGTCTGCTGCTTTATGCATCCAGTTTCTGCCAGCCCCCTTATGCAAATCATCCCGCCATCTAGCCGGAGGGCGACCTACGCTACGTTTACCAAGACAGTAAATAGAATCATAGTAACCGATATAGCTCTCCGAATCGCTAAACTGAAGTGGCAGTGGGGCACAATGCGCGTAGAACCGATGTCCGTTGGGGCGGAAAGGTTCTCGACTGGCGGCCACGTACCGGAAGGCGCAGTGTGGGAAGGCCCCCATAAAGGTGAAGAAACGGTAATTGTGGAAATCTTTGAGGGAACATAGGCCATGTTCAGCAGTGGACATCTTTCGGCTGATGTGATGAAACGCTCAGATATTCACCCAATAATAGAAACATAATATTTTCTGCGTGACCTCTTTTGACCGTGTGGTGACGGCATTAAGAATACATTTGTCACCACCCCAACTCCTGCGGGTGTCGTTAGAGTCGACTAAGGGATCGAAGTGTCACTGACCATCATTTGATCAAAGATTGATGATGGGCAGCAGCGTAATCATATACGTAGTTACACATTACTGCGATCGCCAATCCGCTGGCCCAGCGTGGTAATTATGGGCATTTACCTCCTCGCGTCTATACGTGTAGTTAATAGGAGAGGCCTACGTCCATCAGTGGACTATCATACTGATGATGATGATGAATATTTTCTCGACCTGCGTTAATCCACCACATCAACAATGTAAAACAGTCCATTAACTAAATGCATATTCATACATTTCATACAATTCCAGCAGTTTCTTCATACGGTACCCTAACACTAATCTATGCATCCGATTTGCCATATATGGATCCAGGAACGGCAAAAAGTATGGCCGCCGACCGTGACGGTACCAGGCGGTTGGTGTAATAATATCTATACAATTCGGTAGTTTACAAAGGCCAGTGTATGAAGTTCCGTATATCTCGAAAACTTTGCAGTGTGGCGACGGCAGTAAGAATACATTTGTCATCAGTGTCATCACCCCAACAGTCTTAGCACATGATTGGCGCGACAGTATCTCGCCGCGAGATAGTCTATCCGTCCCTCTTTTGTTAATATAGCTAGTAAAGGACGGGATATCTATCACCAATCATGTGCTAAGCCTGCAACTCCTCCTGCGGGTGTCGTAAGAGTCGACTAAGGGATGAAAGTTTCACAGACCATTCTACAAGATTGATGATGGGCAGCAGCGTCGTCATAGTGGACACATTACTGCGATCGCCAATCCGCTTGCCCAGCGTGGCGATTATGGGCATTTACCTCCTAATGCGTCTTTATGCATAGTTAATAGGAGAGGCCTACGTCCAACAGTGGACTAACATAGGCTGATGATGATGATGATATCTCGAAAACGGTTGAACGGTCCGTCAAAGTCGAATTCAAAATAAGGTATACCGGGTGTAAATCTACTTAATACGGGCGATAAATTCAAGAAGGCATGGCATTTATTAGTGTAATCATGGATGACGATGTTTTTTTTTAAGTTACACTTCATTATGTCCCAAAAGATTTTTTTAGATTTTCGGAGTAGCAGTGCAGATACGAACATTTGTTTATATAGATAATATACAGGGTGAAATTTAAATCGTGAATCGTAATATGTTTTTCTAGCTCTATAAACAACTAACAATTAAAGGTTAAATTACTTAAAACTGGACATGTTATTTATTTAAATTTTGTATTTTTTGGGCTTGTGTTTTCGTATTTTTTGGCTTTAGAATATCAAAACAGATTATTAAGATAAATTAATAAATTAATAATTTAAATTACCTCTTCAAATTGAAGTAATTAATAACGGCATTTTTTGCCTTTCGTCCAAAATTAAATACTTTTTATTATATTTGACGTATCAATTCAAATTCAATTCAAAAAATTCAAAATTATTTAATTCAAATCTCATAACAAAGATTCATAGATTGTTAAAACGTTAATAAATACTTATACTTAGAATTAATTAAGATAAGTGCCATTTTTTTTAAATAAAATAAAAATACAATAACACACAAACAAAATTACAATATCAGGTCATCTAGATACACCATTTCTCAACATTAAATAGCTTAAATAATCGTTACAATTTCTTAGAATCTGCTTAAAAATTTAATAAGCCAACAAAAATTAAAAAAAAAAACATGACTATGTCTAAGTAACTTGTAGGGCATCCAATTGTTAGTTATTCATAGAGTTAGGAAAACAAATTACGATTCACGATTTCAATTTCACCCTGTATATTATCTATATAAACAAATGTTTGTATCTGTAGCCATACCTGTAGATATGTCAGTTATGTCATCTGCTTTTGAAATTAGCTGTCAACGAGCGCCTGAGTGTGTTGCTCTACATTGCGCGCCGAATTATTTTGTACGGATAATTTTGTTGCTCTAATTTTAAGTAAAACTTATCTGTACATTACTATGTTTTTTTTTACTCTGTTATTTACACGGGAGTGCGTATCTTTTGTTCGTCTTTATAGCCGATAGTTCATAGCTTAGTAGCTCGCGGGGAGACCAATGCCTATACATGTATTGGATAAAAGAGACACGGCGATACTCGTCCAGCTATCACCGCCAGGCGAGTATCGCCGTGACTCTTTTATTTACAAAGGAGTGCGTATCTTTTGTTCGTGTTTATAGCCAATAGTTCATAGCTTAGTAACTCGCGGTGAGACCAATGCCTATACATATATTGGATAAAAGAGACATAGCGATACTCGTCTAACTATCACCGCCGGGCGAGTATCGCCGTGTCTCTTTTTTTTACACGGGAGTGCGTATCTTTTGTTCGTGTTTATAGCCGATAGTTCATAGCTTAGTAGCTCGCGGTGCCATACATGTCGAGCAAACATAACGTTACCGACACTTGCAAAGTCATGATACGACTGCTCTAAATATTAAGTACCTGAATGTAGTTTTTTGCCAGACCATAAACGGTGTATTACCGTTGTGAAGTTTAAAAAACTTGTAAAATTAGCAATCAATTACAGGCATTTCCCGCAAACACCTAACGAGAATCGAACACGTAACCCATAAAACGCTATTATAGGTTCGTGCGGCGTTTGTGGCGTACAACGTTTGAGGTCGAGTGGCGTCAGTGCTAGCGATAAATTCTAGCCCCCTTATTCGTGAACATCTCATATCGATTAGGCACAAACAATGCAAACTTTAAGGGTTACTCTTTCGACAACGTTTAAAATACTGGACATAGTCTTTGACCCACTTTTTGTAATTTTTTCGAATCGAAATTACTATTTAGTGCCAAGAAGGCTAGAACACACGTCCATACCCTATTTCTGTCGAATTAATGGTTAACAGTTAGACATTTCACAGAATTTGTCTTGTTAAGAATATTATAGACTGAACACTTAACCTATAAAACGCTATTATACGCAGTTCGTGCGCGGCGTCTGTGGCGTGCAATGTTTGAGGTCAATTGGCGTCAGTGCCAGCGATAAATTCTAGTTCCCTTATTCCTAAACGTCTCACATTAACAAGAAATAAACAATACATATTTATATCATCAGCCTATTTCAGTCTACTGCTGGACGTAGGCCTCTCCAATTAACTACGTGTATAGATGCATTAGGAGGTAAATGCCCATAATCACCACGCTGGGTAAGCGGATTGGCAATCGCAGTAATGTGTCTCTATGATGTCGCTGCTGCCCATCATCAATCTACTATCAAGAACGGTCGGCTCTTACGACAGCCGCGGAAAGAGTTGGATTTCGATTAGATATTCACAGAATTTGTCTTGTTAAGAAATATAGTACAGGTAAATTATTGAACACTTAACTTATAAAACGCTATTACAGCCAGGTTCGAGTGTGGCGTTTGTGGCGTGCAACGTTTGAGGTCGCGTGGCGTCAGTGCCAGCGATAATTTCAATGTCTGTAGCACCAAGTCGGGGTTTGATCATGAAATCTTGGACAAATCCGTTGAAATCTATTTTATTTTAATTTGGTTATTAAATAGCGGGATAAATTTATAGGTATTGACTAATATATAAATTCATGAGCGTGATGTATCAAAGGCACGTAACTCTTGTCAACAAAATTTCAAAACCGTTATTGAAAAGCCATTTTGTACGGCGTGCAGCTTCCATGTTTTATTTGCTAGTAGGTACCTAATTTCGCTAACTGAACTATTTCGCGTGAATCGTGTAACCTAAAAACGTCTTGCAAGCGTGATCGTGTGTGGCCTGTGTGGGCCAAGTACTTTATAGGTGGTTACATGAGGTGTGGTATCAGTGATGGCGTGAGACTTTTACTTTATTCATCACACCACACTTGCTGTCTAAGCGCGCCATTACTTGCATGCGTGGCGGGAGTAATAGAAAAGTGAAATTCCCTAGGGAGTCATAGAAATGTGAGTACGTCATATATTAATATTTTGTCTTAAAACTTATTTTTTGTCGGCAAGTGTGATGAAAAACATTGTATGCATCAAGATCGGTAAGCGGAATACTTACTCGAGTCATTAAAAGCCCTCCCCCTACGGCGTCGGGCTTATAACGCTCTCGTTAGTAATTCCGTACTTACCTCCCTTGATGCACAATGTACTATTATCAACGGCCTCTTTCAGATTTCTGTTTTTCCTAATCAGAATAAGATAGGTAGGTACTAGACCCTTAAACGAATTACCACTAGTGATGGGACGTTCCCTTTTCTCAGATGATTTTTCAATCGTACTATGGGGAAACTTTCCATTTGGGAAGATAGCAACTTACCCAACACCGTATGGGGATTGTTACATAAATATTAAGACAATTTTACACAAATCGACTTACTCGCATGATACGCTCTTTATCCCTATCATTGTCTATGTTAAGTATTTAATCATCTGTATGGTGAGACTGTCTCTGTCTTTCTCCATCTCCCATAAATCGGGATATTTATTAGTGATGAGGACTATTGAAGACGCTAAGCTAGCTGTTATGGTATTTTAAAATATTATCTCTCACAGTCTTTTCTCTGTCTCGCCTTTTAACTCGGAACAGGCCTGAAGCCCTGAACATCGAAGTTCGTGAATTTCGGAGATTTATCTCTGTCACTACAACGAAGGAGTCATTAGAGTGACAGAGAAAAATCCACGAAATTTGCGAACTTCGGTATTCGCGGTAGCAGGCAGTTACCTCTCGCTCGTCGCTCGTCTCGCTCGCTCTCTATCACTCTCATTATTTTATCTCTGTCTGACTCTTTCTCAATCTCCATATCTCTCTTTTTCTTTTATTTATGACTCGCTCTGTCTCTCTCCCTTGAATCAGAACAGTTATTATTGATTTGGTCTGTGAGACATAGTCTCGCTCTTTAGTTTTGATTCTCTATCTCTCTCAGTCTTTTATCTGTCTCGCTCTTTTAACTCGGAACAAAGAAAAATCCCCGTTTGCGAACTTCGGTGTTCGCGGTTATATATTCGCGGTTAATGTATAATATTCTCCGCTGACAGTGGGACGGCGCGGTCTCGCAACGTCGCCTAGTTGTGTAACCTCGCGCGCCACGCCCGCGAGATATTTGTGCCATCTTCCCTTCTAGTCATGCTGTGAGGTTTATACTTACGATCGCTATGAAAACTTATGGTTTTGTCGACTGGATTAAACAGCTATGCTATTCTCTTATTGACACATTCGACGCTGCGTTCGTCAACGAGCTCGATGTCGAGACAGCCTTGTCTAAAATCCTAGCCGTTTGATTTGACATTAGGAATCGAGGCTGTGAGCGAGGTTGTGGGCGAGTTCGTCGCTGTTTTTCGTTAGAGAATACAAAGTTCGTACATTAAACGTCAAACTCTCGACGCAGTGTAGTTCCAACTCACGCCGTATTCGTCGCCGAGCGCTAGTGTCTTTTAAAGTACATTAGTGAATACCATTTTTAGGCTCGACGCTACCGCAGCGCTGACAGCAAGGCGGTTTCCTTAGTGAATAACACTGCAGGTGTGGCGCCAGCGGTGCCAGATCTACGGATTATCACAAATCAAAATATTTAGTTACTTAATAAATAATTTGATTGTGTTTTCACAATAAGTTCCATAGATGGCAGCACCAGCTCTCTCTAGCTATTCTAGAAAACTGTAAAGTATTCTAACAGGAGGTGCAGGCATGTATTGCTTGCCCTTAGAAAATGGTCAAAGGCGCCTAGCCTTGTAAGGGATTGCATATACCCCAGAAAATTGACTGGTGGTTGCTAAGACCGAGTGGCCGAGGGGTGCAGGCATCAGCCGCGAAAGCTGAGTACGTGGGTTCGATCCCCACCTTGGATGTTGGTGATCTTGGCCGTTTTTTCTTTGGTATATGACATCCAATATTTATGGTGCAAACGGACGAATAACTCAATACCACGCCAACCGATGACGATAGGTAATTCTTTTTTTAACCGACTTCAAAACAAACCGTGACGATGGGATCTTGGAAAAATTTGTTGTAGACGGTTTTTTTTGTATTTGGTGATTATTACGTAGATCTACGGAGTACGGAGTTTAGCCCTAGTTGCCGATGATAGGTACGGAAATTTGTGTTAATTGTGTTGAATCTACGGAATTTATGAATAAATACTCAAAATTTTAACAATTTCCCAGACAAACCTAACCTTCATACCAGGGCCCTGGCTTCTTATATTCTTTTAAATACAAGTATTTAAAATAAGATGCAGAGCAGATGGTCGATGGGTCCACCAACAAGATGGACAGACGACCTTATGAAGGTCGCCGGGACACGCTGGATGCAGGTCGCATCTAACCGGTACATGTGGGAGTCCAGAGGGGAGGCCTATGTTCAGCAGTGGACGTCTTATGGCTGAGATGATGATTTAAAAAAACCGAATCAACCGATTTCTCCAAGATTCTTTACACCATTTTCATATGTCGGGGAACTGTCATAATTGATAGATGTACCTCCTCTTGTTACATCCGTTGACGGACTCTTTGCTCCACAAATGTCCGCATTCGCCAAACATCTTGGTGAAGCAATCGTCGACCGCTGGGATAGATCCCTTAGTACGGTAATGGGATGGCTAAGGGCTAAAATAATAATATCGATAATTCGTGCCACAAGTATGTGCATCCGCGGCACACGGCATAAATTCAGATCTGTAAAACAACTATTTGGATTTCATGACGGAGCAGTTATCCCCACCATAATTACCCAGAGGACCCGGCAACATCAAGATTAATAATACTTTTTTATGTGGTTTTTACTTTTTGTTACATTTATGAATAAATTCTTGTTGTGTTTTAAGTAATATTGATAGATGTATGAACACTTTGGATAGTCAGTGTTTGGAAATCGTAAACGTCTAACTGTTTATATTACCATTGCAATATATATCGCGGACGGTATAAACATGAATGCATAACTGCATGTGCATGCATTGCACAGGCGTGGCAGTTACGACAGCGATGAGTGCAGTTAATACTCGCGGATCCTTGCACCGCACCCATGCAATTTGAGTGCATTTAAACAGTGTAGGTGAAAACTTGGATAGATATATGAAGGGTCACCGAAAAAACATGTCCAATACTTTGAAAAATCAGGGCAAATTTACACTTCTGTTAAACGTAAGGTAGTTTTTCCTTCTGTAATTTGAATTGACTAGACATGTTCCTTCCGTGGACCCATCATATGAGTGTATGTTTTAGTAACATGTTTGAATACACGAATTCTAGACGTCGAAAAAAGCAAAAAATAGTACTTATTTATTTTAGTATACTTTTCAACGTTACCTTTTTTATCATTATTTAATTTAAAAACTATAACCAAACCTATATCTAAGATTTGCCCTTGTGGCATTGTACCGAGGATGCTGACGGCATTTCCTCGCTGTATCGCAACACTGATGCGTTGTGCGAGGAAGTCGCCAGCTCTTCGGTCTTTGGTTA
>JALPQI010014565.1:0-29751 GCA_025490895.1 Thaumatotibia leucotreta
GATTTCGTTAAAAACTGCTTCATATAAAACAAATCGTAGAAAGAAGGTATGTAATAAAGGTCAAAGAACCGGCGTCCGGCATTTAAAGCCAGTGTGTACAGTCTTTTACTTCCAACCAGTTGTAATCACGCCGCAGTCCCGTCGTTATATGAGGGACCAATTAATATGCTCCTTGTCTTGGATCCAGATTGGACCCACAATATTGATTACTGTCCGGAATCGATAATTGGGCCATGGTTATTAATTGTAGCATCTATTATTAGAATACATTAATTTAAAGCGAGTATAATTTTATTGCTCTAATTCTGTTAGAAAGAAGTAGAATGAGTCATAAATAATTTCAAAGCACTTTTACCAATTTTAGGTGCCTTAAATCTGTGTAAAAGATTTTCCGGAATAAGAATTGAAAATGTTAATAGTTTCATAAATTGCATGTGTTAGTTTTGCCGCTTCTCCTTAATAAAAAGTTTTTGACCGAGAAACCTGTTTTACTTACTTTTATAAATCTTGTAATAATTTTCAACTTATTGGTGACTTATTTATGGATGCCTAAACAACCTTGATTATAATCCAATGCGTTCAATTCACTAATAAGTATTATTAACTATGAAATTCGCACGTTATATACAACTAATTAAAATCCGCTTATCGCAAATAAACACGCAAGCCATATCTCGTACTGATAAACCGTGAAACGAGACTGTGGAACTAAGGAGTAAAATACCAATACCTATTAGGCCCTTCTCGGCCTTATTCCGATATTGATATTATGAATATTTTAATTCGTTCTTGTTAATATTCTACTTTTTCTCCACTATATGATAAGAAGGCTGAATTTTGTAATGATTGACAGACATGCACTTTTCCCAATGAAGTTGATTAGTTATTTGTTTTAAGTATCTATCTACTATTTAACTCGTTATGTTATGAAGCCCGTGTAATCAAACGCACAAATAAATTGATTAAGCGCAAAAATAAATACTTATTAAATATAGAGCTATATTGAAGACCACAGAATTTGTTGCACAATTTATTCAATAATGTTACCTTTGTGTTACAAGTATTAAATTTATTATGTTTTATTGAGGTTTACAGATTTTCTTATCATCATCAGAATAGGTGTACTCGCAGGTTACTGGCGCATCAATTTATTTAGTTAAATTAACCGAAGCACTGCATTTGCATTGGATTTCCATAACGCGGACGAGGCGTATCGCTTGCCCATACGTCACTGCTGCAGCATCGCCTCTGCTTGTTTTCTAAATAAAGTAACTCCATATAAGTTCTTTTAAAGATTGAACTTTATAAAATATAAGCCAAGGTTGCTTTTGTCTTTTAACAATATTAAGATACGGAGTCGAGACAGTAAACAGTTGATTGGTGATCAAAGGCGATTATTCTGACGATATTGCCGCAATTTAGTGAACTAAAGCTCGCAAGGCTTCGGTATTTTATTGTGTACCTAGCTAATTACATTTTAGAATACGTACGCTCGGTACGATTAACCTTTACTCATAATTATTAACATAAAAAACTTAATACAGAATATAAAATTAAACATTAAATATTAAGATGGTTAAATATGTGACACTCTTAATATCATCCATTGAAAATTGTGTGACATATTTGTATAAAACTGTAATACGTATGTTGCAAACCAAAATAAAGTAAATCTGGTACCTACCTACTTACCACGCAGCTATATACGTACAGACACATTTTTACGCAGCGTGATTTATCCCACGGAAATTGTCTGACAACTAATGGCTCTTTGTTTATTGATTTATATGCTGCAATATTCGGTAGCGAGAAAGGTCGAAATAATATCGGGTATCTTTTTTTGCCTCCTTGATTGAGCTACTGCAGATAGCAAACCGGACAAATCGAGTTCTTTTTAAGTGGAATCGAAGGTGCGGTAAAGGTAGCCTCCTTAATTTTGTCGTAAAACCTTCATTATATTTCTTTCATGGCAGTGGGCGGTGAGCGAAAATGAATGGGAGGGCTGATCCTAGGATATCAAATTGGATTTTTGTCGGAGGTTTGATTTGAAATTCATTTTAATGATATTTTAATGTCGAAAGAAACAAACAAAAAAATTGATATCCGCTTTTAGAGTAACAGTAAAATATAATAATTATGTTACCTCTAGCTTATAACAAATTTATAGCTGATGGTATATTTTTAAATTGTAAATACATACAGCATACACAGAACGTATGCCATCGAAAAAAATGCGAAAGGCCATACTAATTGCAAGTTAAGAGTATCTAATGCGATCCCGTATTATTACAGAAGGTAGTTAAAAATATTAATAATTTCTGTATTTTATGGAAAAATTATGAACAACAAACGAATAGTTCGAAATGGTTTTTTTTTCACGTTAAATCAAGTCAACATTTTAATGCCACAAGCCATAGTGGTGCTTTAAAGCGGAGCCTCCAAATGGTCTATCATCAAAGTGTTCCATTAACACGTTTATCGCCTCTATAATAATTGAGTCCACGAAAGCCACAGCGGAACGACGATATGGTTTATTCAATTTGTCTTAAATTAAAGTCATCAGCGGTGTGTTTTATACAAATCGTTTCAATGTGCCGCGGTTGCTCGGTAGTGATGAGTTAAAATAATAATATTGAATACTTATAAAATGAAAATGTAGCAAAATACTCAATATTCAATCTTTATTGCACTTATAATGTGGTTTACAAGGTGTTACACAGTAAGTTACAGAGACATTATAACCCTGTTGGGCACGGCAATTTTTTTGTCGAGAGAGGGAGGCTTATAATTAAAGTAAATTGGTATTCTGGTATCTACGGCACAATTTAAGCGGCTACTAATTAAATATTGGAACTATGTTATTGTTATTACATTTTTTGTTTTGTATACAAATTACATGGAATAATAATTGCTATAAATGGTGGTGATATTAAATTATCTATGAGTGGTCGACAAGGCTGACTCTTTAAATATTTAACGAGTATTTTTATTACTGAGTTCTAGCTATGTACATATTTTTATAAGTTATTTCAGTGAATCATTAGTCTATGAAAATATCTCCGAGGTAATATCTACGATATCTTCGTAACTAGCGCCTGCTACAGTAGACAGCTAGTTACGTAGATAGCTAGTTCTGTATTGTGAAATAGTTGTTTGTAATTGTATTTTTTTAAAACAATTAATATAAGTAAGCATATCTTCCTTTAAACATACAACTTTGTCATTGATACAATTTTTACAACTAATTAAGTTATTTTATTTTTTTACTTTTATTTCATACAAAACATATCGCAAAACAAACTAAGCTAGCGTTATGATTTACGAGAACCATTAAGCTTCCTTGCTCTCGCGGCGGAACGAATAAGGCTCCCTACATGCGTCTTAAAGGATTCCAAAGATGACAGTAGGCATCATTTGACTTTGGTCATTATAATTATATTGTAATGTCACGAGTGTTATGCTACCTTTTATTTCTTATTTCTGAAGAATAAACTTAAAATTTTTGGTTGCTTAAATTGAGTCAAACTATTTGCAAATGAACTGTTAAATAATAATAACATTTTTCAATTTACGTATCTATTGGTGCTTCGACGATTCACAATGTCCCGAATATAAAATTCAATTGAAAAAAACTTAACTTGTTATTAATTGATTTAAAATAAAACAAAAATATTAAACTGATACACATACAAAATAGTTATAGATACCATTAAATAAATAAAGTACCCACTGTATAAAAAGAAACTAACTTACTCGTGTAGTCGTGTCGGAAGCACGTTCCACAAATTCATTTGCACGAGCTGCGGCGTCATGCAATCAATATCTCTCAAACTAACAACAACCATAATGGTCATTATTGTCTTCTTTGGCGGTGATGATTGTTTTGTTCAATGTGGAGTTTTAGGGCAGTGGTACGTAGGTATCGCGGAACAATGTAAAGAATAAATGAATACGATATAAATGCGATCTAAATTGTATTGTTAGTATTAGGAACATCTGAAATGAAGACTACAAGTATTGTTTCATTACTTAAAGTTATGACTGACAATCATGAGCTCAAAATACGGGCACAACATTTTAATATAACGTTATTTTAAAGTTAACGGGCAATATCAATTCAATATTATGTAGTGTTAACACCTTGCCCGCATACATCACACTTTATAGAAATTCGTAAATGGTCAATACGTATGGCGAAGACAAGCATCATATATACACGATGCTCGTGAGCATTCTGAAAGATTTTAATGCTGGATTCCTGACCATATTTAGTCTTTAATGTTATATAAAATTTCCTGGATTCGGCTTGGTTTCAGAGATAATCATATTCATATTCATATTCATATTCATATTTATTCATAAAATATAATTTTACATGTCAAAAAAAAAAATTATAAATAAATGTCAATTAAATTACAAATATTACAATTATTTATCAAGATATTCAAATTAATTCATAGGTAATACAGAATAGGTAATAAAAAATAAATGTTTAACAATATCTGACATGTCACAATAGGCATTATCGAATAATTAAAGCTATAAATTACATTACAAATAAATTAAAATAAGATTCATTATCATTACATATTATTATATTCAGACATGTCATAAAAAGCCTTTTTGAGCAACCATCTCTTTAATTTAGTGTAAAATAACATGTCAATATCGATCCTTTTTAATTCTTCGGGTAGTTTATTATAGATACCTGGCCCCACAATGGAGATAGATTTGTTTGATTTAGCAAGTCGACAACATGGCGAGTCCAGCATATTTTTGTGTTTGCCTGCGATGCGTGAGCTGTTAAAAGTCTTTATTGGGAATTGTTTTATGTTATTCCTTATGTATTTAATTGTATAAAATATGTATTGTGATGTCAGTGTCATTATGTTAGTGTTTATAAAAAGTTGCCTTGTGGGGGTTCCGTAAGGAGCGTGAGCGACGATTCGCACTGCCCTTTTTTGTAAAATAAAGACACGCTGCCATTCCGCAGCCGTTGCCCAGAACTCTAGACCATAGCACATAACGGAATGAAACAGCGAAAAGTAGCTTGACCTTAACTGCTGGTACGGTAAGATATGTGCCAACCTAGTCAGCGCAAAGCATGCTCCAGATAATTTTCCGCATACAAATTCGATGTGCACATTCCATTTCAAAGCTGCGTCCAAAGTCACGCCTAGAAACTTAGTGTTGTTCACCTGAGGGAGGTTGTGTTAATCAACCTTATATTACCACACCTTTTGCCTGACAATCAAAAAATACGAATAGACATGACGGGATAACCTGTACCTAAAAAAACAATTAAAATAAACAATTGAAACAAATTGTTGTTCAGATATTCAAAAAGTCTAAAAAAAGATATTCATCATATTTTATCATCATAATATTTTTTGTTTATTTTGATTTAATGCTCGCGAGCACCGTGTATACATACAATCGCTCGCTGGAAAAACCGTCATATATGGAAAAAACTCGAGTGTTTGTATGCTGCTCAGATATGGGCGGTAGCGCAGTCCTTTGCTTTTTTTTGTTCTACTCACTGTCTTGTAAACGAGAAATGAAATACGTTTATTTGCTTTACATTATGTACAGATCAACAGTTTTGTCAAAATAATGTTAATATCTACCTCAGGCACGGGAAAACGAAATAAATTGACTTATCTTCTACTACACAGCCATTTTAGTCATTTTAGCCATCCTCCTAAAGCATAAACGCAATAATTAGTCTTGCAATCGATTGTTTGATTATTCTACAAATAATTTACCTGTATGCTTAAGAGAGCAATGTAGGAACTACGTTGAAATACTGATGCAAAGATAGTGTAGTCTTAAATAGCATGAAATAGATATCCGTTTATCATAATTTATCTTTCTTTCCCAGGAGAAGCCACACAAATGCAGCCTCTGCTCCAAGTCTTTCCCGACACCTGGAGACCTCAAGTCTCACATGTACGTGCACAGCGGCTCCTGGCCCTACAAGTGCCACATATGCTCTAGAGGATTCTCGAAACATACCAATCTGAAGAACCATCTCTTTTTACATACCGGTGAGTATTTTTATTTACTTGTAAAATATTTCCGTTGTCTGTTTAAGGGTATTGTTTATTTTTCTTACTTATAATTAACTCATCAAGGAAGAAGAAATTCACTTTGAAGATTCCGTGCCAAGAAAGTAAAACAATCATTGTTTTACTTTCTTGGCACATTGGAAACAATATTTTTATTAATCAATTCCATATTGGATTTTTTTTGTACAAGTAGGTACAATAAATGCAATGTTCATGTACGTCAGCCTGGTCAGGATTGTATATTACTATATAGATATTTTGATGCGACAGATGAATTATTTATTTTAAACCATTGGTTTAAAATAAATAATTCATATGTCGCATCAAAATATCCAATATGGAATTGATTAATAAAAATATTGTTTCCAAGAAGGCGATTTTTAATTTAGTTTTGAAACTGAGTTTTGCTCTAGCTAGACCTAGTTCAGAAATATCTAAAAAAAAACATTATTTTGAACATTTTCAGCATAACTTAATTACCTCTTTGGTAAAACGAGGCATTAAAATAAAATCTCTCCCTAAATATTTTTAAACAATTTACCTACAGTTCAAATCCTCCTAAGAATCACCCCCGTTTAATGTGGCTTGCTTATGTTTAAAAGTCTTAAAACTACTTTATTAATTTTTCATGTTAAAATTTTCGTGATTTATTTTTACTCAGTAACTGTAAAGATTCACGAGATAAATAAACAGTGATCCCAATAAAAAAAAACCCTATAGAACCTTTAACAGATATTGCACTATGAAGAGATAACTGACCAATGTATTTTTTGTTTCAGCTAAACACCAGAGAAGCGGAACTAGAGAAGCAACTTGAAAATATATCTGATACATTTATTTACATTTTATCAATAATTCAAATATATGAATCTCACTGAAGTATCAGTATCACTTGACATGCTACGGGGCAGCATTTTGCTTAACAATTACCTGTAAATTTAAACACGATCATTTATGTGACAGTGTAATACAGTCGACTCTCGTTATTTCAAACAATTTCAAAAATTCGAAACTCTCTATAATTCGAAGTTATCACGAGTTCCCTAGAAGATCTCTTGCTATTTCGAAAAAATTCAATACATTTTTGAACACTTGATAATTCAAACAAAAAAGTAATAGCTACACAACAAAACCACGCGTTAATTCGAACTCGTGGGCGTCAAACATTCGCCAATTCAAAGTTATGAGATTAAAGAGGCAAGTATCTTACATTTTAGAAAAGTTGTACAAGCATTTGTTGTTAATTACATATTTGTTTGCCACTCAGTTAAGTTATTGTACAGTTGGTTATGTGTACAGATTAAAAGTTTACGTTAGTTATGAGTCCTAGAAAGTATAGATGCTTGACGATTGCTGAAAAGAAGGACTTAATCGAAAACTAATAATTAATTAACATTATGTTTGTACATGTATATGCTTCTAATCTTTTGATATTGTTAAAAAATGCATTTAATAAAAAATAACAGTTGATTATTACTTAACACCTCGTACTTACAATTTTTCTCCCGAATATTTCCGACCATTTGATATTTCAAACTCTCGATAAATCGTAATATTTGGATAGGTCCTTCGAGTTTCGAATTAACGAGAGGCGACTGTAACACATTTTAGTAAACACAAACCGTAAAAATAATTGAAAGCAATCTGATGAGGAAAGTGATTGAATAATGAATTCCATTGAATGGATAAGTCATGTCATGAGTAGGCTTAGGACATTTCATAGCATATCGTGGTTCTAAAATCCTTGGAGCCGCTATGTGTAAAAATTTCGAAGTCAAAGTCAAAGTATATTGTAACATTAAATATAATGATTTATACCTGCTGTCACATCGTTACTGAGTTAATTTTAATGGAACGTAATTAATTTAAAAAAACGAACGTGATTTAATCAAAAGTGCATACGAAATTATACCAGAAACCATAAAAAAACTGGACGATTATACTTCGTTTTATTTAAGATTAGAATTATCTGTCAAACGGGTGAACAAAGAAGCAGTGGTCGTAAACCTTCCTTCTTAGATTTCGGCCGATACCACTGAATTTCTCGGAACTTATGTACATACATAGGATTTGATATTTACCGATAGCTGAACGCATAGTTTCCACATTTATTATAAATTGTTGGCAAAACTGTATTTAAAATAAGTTACAAGCGTTTTATAAGCAAGATGGCGGCAATTTAGAAAAAAGTTAAATATTGAAGGTATTCGTTCAGTGTTTGGCGGTTTTTAACTAAGCTTTTATGAATTTGTAACTCATATCGTACCCATTTTACATTTACTGAATTTAATGAATTTTACAGTCAAAAATTTAACAATATTTGCATATTGAATCTAGCTTACATTATGCACTCCCAGTACTTTTAAGTCATGCATTTAAGGATTAAAACTATCGGTATAAAAGCGGACCTGGCGGATGGAAGCGGAATGGAGTCATAAAGATTGAGCAAATGACAATAGTAAGACAACTCTACCCATCGGCAACATCGTTTGAACTTGGTGACATACATAGTTTTATTCACTGTCAGTGGAAAAGTCCGAGGACTCGGAACCACGAACGTTTATAATATTTTTTACCACATTGTTATCTATTAAATTATCTAATTTCATCATGCGGGATTCAATTTTAATTAGGTACATGTTGAATGCACGCGCTCCATTTCTCAGCCGTAACTGTTCTAAAAGCTTCGGGGACTAATTGTTTTACAGATTTCATTTGGAAGTCTTTATTATAAGTTGCAAAATATCCCTTCACTTAAGACCAAACTAACTCGATGGGGTTAAGTTCACAGTGATACGGTGGAAGCCGCAACACTGTGAACCCCATCTTTTTGACCATTTCGTCAACCACATACTTTTGATACAAATGTTTATACTGTCTTACTTTGTCTAAGAGACGACCCCTTACTTCTTTCATGTCAAAAGGTATAAAACAAAATATCTAAATAGATCAACAACTAATAACGAAATTCAACAAAAACGATAACAACAATCTTTAAGTAAGTTAACAGCAATAGAGAACACAACCGACTCAACCGACAACAATATGAAATCGAATGACAGATACCTAGTCACAGTGACGTTTTAAAATAGACCATTGTGTGAGAGCTCTGCCTCTTTAGGTTTTTTAATGTGCAACCTTTCCATGAAAAATTGCAAACGCAATTTATTAAAATTCTTATCTTTTCATCTTAGAATATTAATTAACTAACATTATGTTTCTTATCTGTTCACAACACTGAGTAATGCATGTATTAATATAGCATGATAATAAATACGTGATATTTAATAACTCGTATTCACTGTTCGATCCGCAGAATGTGCCTGTAAAAAAACCTTATATCTCGTTCTGCAAAGGTCTTTCTAATGCTAAAAAAAACGAAGTATAGTGTTCAAGACAAACTAGAAAAAGTCTTAGATCGGAAATAGCGATGAAAATGGCGAAAGTATCATGTTGTTTTTCTCGAAAGATTCGAATCTTTCGTATAAATTATATGTAACTTCCGAACAAAAAACAAAACTGACATTTGTCGACTTATACGTAGTATAAACAGTACAAGGATATAGGTAATTAGGTATATAAGTTTACAGTGCATTTTATAATGGTGATACAAAAATAACCTAAATTTTAACCTAACGTTAATTGCAGCAGATGAAACTTTATCGGTCGATACAAAAGCTATAATATTAACTCGCATCGCTTTACTTAACAAATCAAACCAAAATTGCTTTATAAATAATTCTTCACATTGTATTTAAGGTCTTTTGTGTGTCAAAAACAAACGTCGTTAACGTCATGTTCTCGATGTATCGTGGTATTTCTTTATTTTGGTACATTATGACCAAATTTCGGATGCCGTCGAAATCAGAGTTCCGATTAGCGATGAAAATAACACGAAAGAACAAAAATTCAGTATCTTTTGTTACAGAGCTTTTATTGAACCTTTCGCATCTTTCAGTGTTTTACGTGTAAAATACTTTTTTTGCATTATCGTATTGAATAATGTGTATGTATTGGCTCTCGTGCCGTATGGTGACGGCAGTGAGAATACATTTGTCACCACCCCAACTCCTCCTTCGGGTGTCGTAAGAGTCGACTAAGGGATAGAAGTGTCACTGACCATTATTTGATAAAAGATTGATGATGGGCAGCAGCGTCATCATAGTGGACACATTACTGCGATCGCCAATCCGCTTGCCCAGCGTGGCGATTATGGGTATTTGCCTCCTAATGCGTTTATACGCATAGTTAATAGGAGAGGCCTACGTCTAGCAGTGGACTATCATACGCTGATGATGATGATTGGCTCTCGTACAAACACGTGACTTTTCATTTTGCTCAGACTACATCTCAATATCAGTTGACAAAAGAGTTTGAAATTATTAATTATGATAAAATACTTATAAATTGGAATCGCTAATCTATGCTCTATGTGATGTCAACGTGAAGTCTAGGTATTTGATTCAAAGGTCGACAAACTTTAGTTCTGTTTCTTGTTCGGAAGTTACATGTTCCAATTTTCCCCAATCCCACACGTGTCTTGCTGAACAAACTTTTAACTATTTTACCTTACTGCGACTTATTTCATGAGAAGCCATCCACAATGAAACCCCGTTTATTGAAGTTCTGCGAGGATATTAATTAATTATATGTATGTCATTATATTTTCTTAGTTTTGTTTTTAATGTACTTTGTCAAACAACGCATTGGCGTAAGCTGTAATGTTGTATGATATCTATTAAACAAATAAACAAACAAATGTAATTTATAAGAAAGATTCGAAACATTCGAGAAAACCAACATGATAGTTTCCCCATTTTCATCGCTATTTCCGATTTAAGACTTTTTCTAGTTTGTCTTGAACACTAACTGTCTAGTTTTTTTATAGTTTCCGATATAATTTCGTATGCACTTTTTATGAAACAAGTTCATTTTTAAAAATTAATTACTATCCATTAAAATTAACTCAGTAACGACGTGACAGTAGGTATAAATCATTATATTTAATATTACGATATACTTTGACTTTGACTTCGAAAATTTTACACATAGCGGCTCCAAGGATTTTAGAACCACGATATGCTATGAAAAGTCCTAAGCCTAGTCATGAGTATTTCATTATTTAACTTATCTAAACAAGCTGTCTACAAAAATTTCAATTTAAATAAATTAAAATTATGTCAGGTTTGTAAATAAACATAGCTACAATTGTGATATTATTTTATAATTAATATTAAGTGTTAAATTATTATTACTTTAAATTAAAACACTGGTTCTTAAATACTATAAGTATTTCTAAATTGGGAAGCAATGATGGATTTGTTTAACATTATAACTATGTATATTTCTATGTATTTATTCATAATATGAAATCAAACAACAATGGGACTGTTTAGACGTCTTTACGTTTAATATTAGACTGTTATTTATTTTTAGTCTGATTACAATGATTTAGGTGGAATTTTCTTCAAAACGTCATACAGCTGTTGGTGTTCGCTGGGTTTTAATTTATTTGGTTATTTGGTAACTAACTTAAGTTAGCAATACAATTGTTGACTGATAAATAATAGTTTTTCTTAGAATAGATACTAATAAGAAACTTAACCTACATAGTGTTATGTAGATTGCACTTATAATATACTTACATTGAGTAGGTATATTGTGATCAAAAATCCGTCCACCTTGTAAATAATACGTTTAAGTAAAGTATTTTTAAGAAAACCCATTATTTATATTTTGGTGAAATAAGTAATAAAATATTTTTAAATTATTGTCTGCGTTTCTTTTAATACAAGGACTAGTGTATATTTCAATAGTATACAGGATGTAAGTATAACACGAGCGAAGCTCTTAACGGGGGTTAGTTTAGGACATAATAATTAATAAGTATCTACATGTACATAATTTTTACTTAAAATTAGAGCAACAAAATTATCCGTACAAAATAATTCGGCGCGCAATGTAGAGCAACACACTCAAGTTAAACGCTCATTGACAGCTAAGTTCATATACAGATGATATAAATTAACATATTATGTTCGTACCTACATTCATCATCATCTTCATCATCTCAGTCATAAGACGTCCACTGCTGAAAATAGGCCTCCCCTCTGGACCTTCACATGTACCGGTTAGATGCGACCCACATTGCCGCTTCGAAAATCTTAAAAAAAATCTGTGGGCTAATAATTGAGTGTAACTTAACAAAAACCTCGTAATTCATCCATTACACAAATGAATCTCATGCCTGGTTTAATATATCGCTCGTATTAGATTTACACACTGTGTTGAAGACCCCACCATATTTTGTTTAACTAATAATACAACATTGCATACTATACTTTTTCTACGACTGAGTGGCATATAAGTAGCACAGGAGTTAAAAATATAATTTATGATAAAGAGCCACACACCTATTCCAGTTGTCACCAATAAACGCATTCCTAAGGGACATTTTAATCATTGCGCTTCAATTCAATCAACTTAAATCGGGGCCTACCGCTAACTTCGGGATTCGCAAATTTCAAACATCCGTCTCTGTCAATCTAATAATTCCTTTGCTGAAGTGACAAAGACAAATGATCGAAATATATTTCGAAGTTCACGGTAGAACCTCTAAGCTGCTAGGGGACCGCGGGAAAGATTTTTAGGGTTCCGTAATAAAAAAGTAACCCGACAACACGAGCGTTATAATTTCGCTGACGAACTGGTAGAATTAAATTACTATAAAATAAAATCGGGGTAGGTACCTCCCCTGCGCGTAAAGTGGAGATAGTTTTTTTTATGTTTTGCTAAATAGCTATAAACCAAAAGTTTTATTTGTAATGTAATAAATTATAATTTATTTAAGTATATAACAAGATCTCAATTTACACATAATATATCCGAGTCGAGATCCGATCCGAACTGTTTATATTTACCTTTTACTATATATATTTGATGCTGTGTCTAATTTAAGTACCTATCTAAGAATATTTAAATCTTCTTGCTTAGAAATGACTAAATACCATATTTAAAGTGTAAAAGAATACAAATATTGCACTATCATAATTTAAATCTAAAGAGCTATTAGAAATGAAGTGTAAAAAGTCCACCAATTTGAATTTATCGTCCGTTTTAAATATAGACGGCAGAGTAGGCGTCGCAACACGCAAGCCCCGCTACATTTGCATAATACAACTTCAGTTGCAGTATTAAGTCTTAATTGTGTACCGTCCTGTGGGACGCTACATGCTCCTGAACGATAAAAGCAATTCTAACATTTCATTGCTGGAAGATTTACTGGTCTATTCCGTTCCGAAGTTGAATTAAATAGATTATTTGTTTACAATATTTATAAACTATAAAATAAAGGCATGTTTTTACTAGCATGTATTATTTTTATTTATACAAACATGTATGTATGTATGCATGTATTATTTATTTATAATTTTTAAAAACTACTTACTTTTTAATATATTTTTATCAGATATTAACAAATAATGACCACTAAAATTAATAAATAACACATGTTTGATAAATTCAAATCCAGTTATACAGTATTCTACATGTTTATTTAATATCCTTGTTAAATTAATACAGATATAATCTTCAGCGATCCGTTTCTTTCATTTTCAATTCTTTATCTCCCATTTTTCTTCTTTTGTTTTTCAACCAGCACGTTATGACATTCATTCCTATTTTTTTTTAAATTATAAAGACTACTTTACACAATGGTAAATTAATATTCACAGACTGAAAATATATTAGGACTCGTGTACACAATGTTTTTCTACATTAAAACAGAAGTTTGTTATTTTATATTGCGAAATCATCACATTCGGCCATCCGTACGAGTGCAACTCCTGGTGCATACGTGAACATAAGACTCGTACAGACCGCCTAATATTTTCTTAGACATATATTAGGTGTAGACACAAAATAACATAAGTAAAATTCTACGACAAAAAATTCAGACATGAATCAGATTTAATCAAATATCTGAATTTTTTTGTAGACTAACATACAACAACAACTTAATTTTAATAATAAATTATAACAAAATCTATCATCACATTCGGTTGATGATTTTACTTTTCAGTAATCATTTGCTCTAAAGGCAATACCTGTGATATAAGACTGCGATATATAGTACGCATTTTATACGAGATTACAATGTTTTAAAAGTACTTAGCTGTAGTGAATGAAATCTCTTGATCAGATTAGGGCTTCCAATCCGAATATTCTGCTGAATTCAGTATTCGAATAATACGGCATGAGGTATTCGAATATTTGGAAGCACTAGATCAGAAGATAGAATTCGAGACGGTTAACCCTTTACTTGGCAGTGTATATAAAATACATATTTATTTACCAACTTTTTGTAATTTTATTAAATACAGAATTTTTTGCTCTACACAACGGCGAGGAGGCTAGAACGCACGATTTTTGTTTTAAATTCTGCCAATAAAAGGGTAATAAGAACAAAATTCAATATGCTGTTACCCTTTTAAACGCCTTCCATCTAGCATCAAAATGTGATAAATACGCCAATATGTCTACTAATGAACAACGAAAATAAGCCACCAGCAAGACGACTAATTTGACAGCATACTCGATGATTACAACATTCACAACACACGGCTACTTTTGTGGTCTTGGCGTTCAAAGGGTTAAAGAGTTTCAAGGTAATTATGGTTTTAGTACTCTCATAAGTTTTATAAAGACACTACACAATAATATATCTCAAGCTTAATACAAATAATGATGTCATGACCAACTATTTTACATTTTCGGTCACAAAACAGCATTGAATCTCCAGTGAACCACTGTACAATATTTTTGAATCCCGTGAATGAGGCGGAAATTTACAAAATTAGCATGGTATCAAGCAACAGTAAAACTAATGGATGTTATATTACATTATTCGAATATATAATAATTTACCTACATCAATTAAACAATGTTCGAATAATCGTTTTGAAACAATCCCTATAGGTTGGCTCTTAGATAATGTTTTACTCTGTTGTAAACTACTTAGCGAATGCAAGAATTAACTACAATTTACCACTTATAATATTTATATTACTTTTAATTTTTAATTAGTATTATGCACTGTTACAAATATTATTATTTTGTTTGCCCTTTTTTTTGTCGAACATAAGCATTATTCAAAATTTTATGCTATCACTATCTGTACCACTACTATGATTTAAATAAATAAATTCTTAAACTATACACTTCCTATTATCTGCACTCCCTTAACACACGTTATCAACCTCTCCTTTGTTGTTCTGTTCTATTATGGATTAATTTTCTCATCTATCGTGAAGCCGGCAGCCGCTTGATCGTTTGCAGTCGGTGGAATGAATTGCTTTGGCTGTGGTTCTTTTTCAGGCCAAAGGATCTACAGCTCTGCTGACGCTGTACTCGATTCCTCTTTCTTCACTCATGCTGTAGTGTTCCTTCTCGCAGCTCCGCGGCCACGTTTGGCCTTGGTAGATGACGGTGTGGCCCGGCATGTATCTTTCGTTTTCGGCATTGTCTCTCTCGCTTAACATTATTCTCGTCGTAGTCCATAATCCCGGAAAATAAACGATAATAATTAATAAGGTGCAATTTAACCATAGGTAATAGCCTAAATCGACATGTCCTCGTAACATCGACAATATTATTCAGTCTCTCATGAAACATCATAGCTCACTCTATTATGAACACTACGTAACCACATTTTTTTAAGGAACGTAGCTCTTTACAGTTTTGGAACATACATAGCTCCAATCAGACACACTTGGCCTGATATACATAGTTAAGGAGCATACATAGCTCCACTCAGACACACTTGGCCTGATATAGCTTAAGAGCATACATAGCTCCGTCCAGACACACTTGGTCTGAAAATCTTGTGGAACATACATAGCTCCATTCAGACACACTTGGCCTGATATAGCTTAAGAGCATACATAGCTCTGTCCAGACACACTTGGCCTGAAAAATCTCATGGAACATAAATAGCACCATTTAAATATTACATGAGCCCCTGTGAGCACACAACCCTTGGCTCGTATCATCGCGTTATTAATTAACAATTGTACACACTTTATAATTAAATGTGCATTAAAATGTATTCATATTTGAATTACTAAAAACATAAGTGGCAATTATTACACTCATATACATTTAACATGAGGGACGAAAATGAAACATACCATATTAGGTAAGTACTAAATTATATTTCTTTTATGATAGACGAAGATGACGCCTGATCAAATTATTATAATTTTTTTATTCGTGAGCTTTCCAATAGTCAAATGAATAATCATGCTTCATTCAGTTATATATTACTCATATATTATTATACCTACTTCAATAGCCATAGGTAACATCATTATTATAATAAACTCTTGTTAGCGTAAAACCACTTAAAGTATATGTTTATTTGAAGTCAATTTATATAATATAAGTTGAAAAATAGTCCAACAAATAATCGTTCAAGCTAGAGCACAGTTTCAAAGTATTTTATTTGATAGAGCATTCGTGGGTGGGTATTCAAATGTGAAATAATGAAAATGAATCAATATAATTTTTAAACCACATGGTAACAGGCGAAATTTTGTACCTTTTGTGTATCATAGTTTACATGATTTATAAAGTCTAACTTAAAGAATATTCAAAGGAGTACCTGCATACAAATATAAATTATGACAGATTTTTCCCGCTACTATAGTTTTAGAGTCAACTTAAAACCTTAGGCCAGTGACAGCGAGTGTTAAGTTAGAATATTTTTGACTTATTTTAAAAGACTTTATTGTCAAAATAGAATAACTTGGATTCTACTTTATAATTAATTAGACATTTAAGCGCCAATCTGCGATTCAAATTTGCCATGCCACACGTGCTAAGCGGTGAAGAATAGATTAGTTAAGAAAGACATAATGTCGACATTATCCACAAATATGCTGATTGTTATTATCGATATATTTTTTTAATATAACTAACACCAAAGGCTGGAGTGGCATAATTTCAGGCGTAATATGTAGGCTGTGACTGGAACCATCTCTGATTTAATTCTGAGTAGTTAAATAAAATTGTAGTAAAATTAATCGAATTCCAATTTTGTTTCTTCTAAAAGATCAATGCTAGTATTACTCACGAATTGCCTTAATAAACGACGTATATCTTTTTGTAATTTTTCAAAACAAAATAATGTGAAACGTTAAATATGTCATTAAAACATTTTTACTTCTTATTGTATAATTAAGTAGTGGAAACCATAAAAATATGTGGCGTTTTGATAGACTGCCCCTTCTAACCTATTTGATTCAGGAAAGATAAAGTTTATTTTTCAAAACATTAATTTCATAATGACGAATTATTAGACTATATCATCTTTTTCAAATATTATTCTAAGATTACCGGACGAAAAATCCTGCTTACCTTCACAACACAAGTTTTTAATGCCAACTTTGCATCGGTAAGTCAATACGTATTTTAAAAATAAAGCGTTATAACCATTGATATAAATAAAAGGGGTAGATATGGTACCAGGCGCACGATCGTGTGCTAGCAAATATAGGTTCAGAGCCAGCAATGAGACAACACCGGCATTGTCATCGTCGTAATTTTGGTATTGCCCAAGAAATATGTCATGTTGTGCCTTTTTTCAATGCTTCAACAACTCCAAATATAGAAACAAAACTCATGGCATCACTTTTTATTCATATAAGTATCGTTTTAATTATTAAAACAAAAATATTTAGCAATTCAAATACACAAAAATAAATTTGTAAATGAGTGAGCGAAATAGTTAATTGCGGTACTCATAGGAGAAACACGATTATCCGACACTGAAACATTACGTAGTTAAAAAATAGCAATATGTTTTTCCTAACCCTGACATCCTAGTACTTCTGACCCAAGTATTAACTATAAAACCTACTTAAATGTATAATTAAATAACTACACCAAAAGAACTGTCAACATACAGAGGAGAGTGTGTGTACCTATTCCAGTAGCGAGAGTTTCGTATCAACCGAAAGACCTTGCCTTGCCTTACAGAAAATAGTAATAGGTACGTATGTAGCTTAGGTAAACTAATTCTGACGAAATTCTGGAAAACTATATCGGCTATTTAGTGAAATGTTCCACTTTGTTGACTAAAAAGAAACATATTCCAATAAAGATTGTGGCCAAACAAATTCAAATAGCAAATACGCAACGGGTTGATATAAATCGAAGCACTATAGACTCATTTCAAATTGACAAAATTGGGAATCTCCTATTCACACGTGTATTGCACACGCACCAATATTTAACTGTACGCATGGCCTTTTTTTTATATTAGACCTTAAACGTGGCCATTGAGCCCAATGGCCAATGTAAAGTTCCGCATCACCATTTGTAACTTAAATTATTATGAATCATATTATTCTTACGGATACATACAAGTACAACACGAAAAACAAAACTTAAATGCTCTATCTAAATAACTCAATACTGTGGATAAATCAAATAATTGTAAGCGACATAATGGTTGAGTATCATGATACTTATAATTCTAAAAATGTTAAGACATATTTATAGCCAACTTAAAAAGCCTCTCCGCTTCACAGACGCAACTAGATTAAATTTAAATCTATTTAACTGTTATAGAATAAGTTATTGTATTCCGAATACAGTATTCGACTGAACATCATATGGCATATTATTATTCATCTCTCTCATTATGGTAGTCACATTAAGAAAATAACTACTTATTATTTAATTGACTTATGACCTGACGAAACACATATACAATTTAACAATGTCTAAGATTATTTTTGTTTACTGACCGTACTTACTATTTCTAGTAGTTAAAACTGTTATTTTCACGAATTATTATTTGTAGACATCTACCGCAAAATATTGTCATCCCGCGTACTCGCCCATGTCAATTGTATTGGTTTTATTTATATTACTCGTTCTGTACGTATACTTTATAGTAGTGTGTCAGTATCCGTACGTGCTAGATCACATTCTCGTTCAACTAAGAACGTCACCTGTCTTCCTCTTTTGATATGTCAAGAGTCATATGTAACATAATATTATTTTGTATGATCTAGTCTAGCTTTATCCCCCCAAAATAAATATTAAAGTCTTAATTTATAATATATTTCTACGATTTTTGAGAATGAGGTAATAAAATTTGCCAATGGTTGAATTTTGTTCGATTATGTTTCTATGTAACGATGAACGGATTATAATATAATAATAAGCCGTATAACGAGATATTACTCTTATGTTATTATAAATAATTGCAGAGTTGTATATTTGCTCATACAAGAGAAAATAAAATGGCTAGTCTAACTCGTATTCAGAACGTGCTGTGTCCGCAAGCACGGCTACTAAGAACAGAACAGATCGGTCGTTCGTTATTACAAACAGAAAGTACTTTTTACACTAAGCAAATCGTATATTTTTCTTTAGCCATTAAATGCATAGTGATGTATATATCCATCATGTATTCTCGACTCTATTGACAACATGTCAGAATTCAAATTTAAATAAATCTTTATCAAGGACATGCAATTAGGGATTAATAAAGTAATTATAAAAGTACTGTTGGTACTCTTTAAATTAAGTACATCAGTGAAAATGTACCTTTATACTATATACTATTCATGTGCACAAAAATTCTAGTACAAATGATATAAATTACCTTATTGGCTCGCAGATTATCCCACTTCTGAGTTTTGATAAATTCAAATCCAGTTATACAGTATTCTACATGTTTATTTAATATCCTTGTTAAATTAATACAGATATAATCTTCAGCGATCCGTTTCTTTCATTTTCAATTCTTTATCTCCCATTTTTCTTCTTTTGTTTTTCAACCAGCACGTTATGACATTCATTCCTATCTTTTTTTAAATTATAAAGACTACTTTACACAATGGTAAATTAATATTCACAGACTGAAAATATATTAGGACTCGTGTACACAATGTTTTTCTACATTAAAACAGAAGTTTGTTATTTTATATTGCGAAATCATCACACATGCTAGTATAAAACACTGAAATTTATTTGGTCAGGAATAATGGAACGAAAATATAATATAGGTAAGCAACATTTGCCTCATCTAAAGAAGTCAATTGTATCGGTAACTTTTGTACCTGTGTGACAAAAATCTATTAAAAAGTAAGTATAGTCTATGGTAAGTTTTCTTTCGAAGTTTATACTTAACAAAAAAATTAAATCGTAGTCTGATTGAACTACTTTTCATGCATATTGCTAAGTAGGTAGTTATTTCTTATAATTGAGTTCCTCTATGGCTGTTCACACACAAAAGAAAGCGTTACCTTGCGATGAAATTATGAACCACAAAAATTAGTTTAAATTAACCATCCCACATAAAGTACGAAGTCGTGATCATGCAAGTAGGTAAGTATTTAACAATTTGTTGTTGCCATCATAAATATTAATTTACGTAATTAGAGTGACTTTCACTGGTTATTATTTGGTATCATTCAATATATTAATCTTATTAGATAATAATTAATGTAGACCACATATATTGATGATTGATAATTATATTTCCTTAAACAGTCCATAACGTTGTTCTGTATGGATACATAAATGGTGTTCATTTTTAATTTATCTCATGTCAGGAACGATATTATAGATCTTTTATCTGAGAAGGCAGTTAGGTAGATTTGTAAGAGAAATGTCTGTCGGTAGTAGTATATAGGTACATACATATCTTTTGAAAAATACTGAAGTTTCAATAAAAGTAATTTCTCCCTTTATACATGGAAACAGATACCTCTACTTGCTGAAAGATAACTGAGAAAATTGCAATAACTGAAAAAATGCGTGCAAGAGTTCGTTTGAAATTTTTACCTTCACAATAAGTTTACTTCAGTTGCTCATGTATTTCTTTTTAATAAGAAACGTGCTAGGGATAATATTATTTTACTCTTATTTTTGTAAGACGATAATGGAATGGAACGTTCAAATAAACATGTACGTATATGGTTACATTTATGTATATATACAAATTTAAGTAATATAATAATAAAGACCGAATGATCTCGTGATTTTAAGTAGAAATCACTATGAAATCTACCTTTTTTACAAAAGATGTGAGGGGAAACTTGAAAGAAAAATTACTACTTATTTACTATTAAGCAATACTACCCCAAAATTTTCATTATCTCGTCGTTTAGTTAAAATAGGAACACGCCATACAAATCTTTTGTAAGCAAGCGGCACATAACGGCCGGTATTCATCTCGAACATTATAAATCTTTACTCGAAATCAATTATAAAGATCGTCCGCACTCGACCACCCAGTTGGCCAAAATTGGACCACCGATTGTTATAATAGGTAACTGATAATGTACCCACGTTATATGTTTAGTTATAATTATGTGAAACTAGTCAACGTTTGTAGGATTGGTCCTCCGGCTTGTGATCATGCATTAAAATAAATCTATTATGTAAATATGTTAAATTCGGAGAACAATTGATGTAATGTATGAATTTTAGAGCATCTACTTAATTGTGTTTTTGATTTGCATTGACAGAGTAGTTTGGGTGAAATTAATGTATTATATTTGTTAATATACTGTTAACGGTGTAGAAGATACAGCTTCCTTTTTTGTTCCTGTAAAAAATATTTATTATGTATTCATTAATACCCTACACGGATTTAATTCCCTAAAATTTACGTATTTCAAAAAACAAGTAAATAGGTAAATAGTAAATAGGTAGGGACATTCAGTAACCTAATGAATTGAATGAAGAATGATGTAATTACTTATTAAACAATTTAAAAAATCTTACCTTATACATTGGACTCTAAAGTAATTGACATGACATGACATATTGTACTGGATTATTTCGTTGATTGGTGAATGTATATATTGTATCACATAATTAGGAATATAACTAACGTGAGACTCACATATATTTAAATATTAGCGAAACGGGTTACTCACGTAATTTAAATCGATGATAGCTCGACAGGTTTCGATCCATTAAGAGGATCCCCATCAAGGAATACCAGCGACCAGAACCCGACGTGTACTCATGACATGTCATGTTATGAGCAATCATCGATGTAATTTACGTGAGTAAACCGTTTCGCTAAATATTGAAATAAATATGTGGTAGGTAGTTGAATCAAAGTTTGGTGAGCAGTAATAAGTTTTTTAGAAGTAACAACGTGAAGTTGATTCAGACAACAAATATCATTAAGTATCATTAATACAATACAATATTCTTAAGTAAAAATGAGCACTATGAGACAATCTATAAGAAATGTTCGCGAATGTACACGTGCTTAGGTCAGATAAGGCGATCAAACTACAACGCTAAGAATTATCGATAGAGCGATGAATGAAAAAAACTTTGTCTTTTTTTAAGATCAATTCTTTTTAGTCTCCGTTTAATAGCGACGCGCAAGGTAATGATATATAACGTCGTACTAACCGGAATACTATACCCCTTGCAGTCTGAAAAAACTATACTCCTTACAGTAAAGTTGCTTACCGATATATAGGTATACGAGCTACTATCAGGCACTCTGCGTGCATTCTGAATTCAAACGGTGCTTGAAAAAGACCTATTAAACCAACAATTTAGCTCTCAAGGCGCAAAAGGCCATAGATCGCGCCACGGGAGCTTACGAAGTATTCGATCACCAGCTTAATATAAACTATGATTGCGTGATTGCGGGAACAGAGAGAGGCCTCAGTTGATTGGTTAATGGTACAAGACTGTCGGACTTGTATTTTGGTGTGAAAGCAGAAGCGTCAGCGTTCTTGCTGTTCCTTGTGTCTCCAAATTAAGTTGTGATATGAATTCTTTAGTTATTTACTACAATAATGTAATGATCAAACAAAACATATTTAACAATTACTTAACGAAGTTAGTTTAAGATATTAATATTAATTTTTAGACGCCTAATATACCTATGTAGATTAGCATTTAATCGCATAGACTAGGCGCATACAATGCGCATAGGCGGTATTATAATTAGGACCAATTAGAAATCTTACTCAACTCTTACAGCCAAATATTTATTCCTTATTACGCTTTTGCTCTGTGTTTATACCGGGACGTATCGCATCACAAAAAATCTAATAAGGTTCAAACAAAATAGAGAAGTAGTTTGGATCAATATGGAGTGTTGTTCGAAGCAAAATGCCTTGTCATAGGGCATAATCGACGGGACGGTGGCTCTTTGTGGCGCGGGCGTCGACGGTTTTTGTTAACTGATGAGTATCGCTCCCATTTGGCCAACAAAAAACCTATTGGACAGAGTGTGATGCTTTGGGTTCGGATAACTGCCCTACAGACGTGACGAAGATGAAGCGCCTAGTAGGTGTTGATGGTACCTAGTATTGTTTTTAGAGTTAACCATCATTCGTTACGAAAATGAATGTAAATATGGTAATTTTCTTAAAACTTGACCCATATCCTTTATTTAGACTTTATCTACACCGCACTAACTATGGTAAGTATGTACACTGTATATCTGCTATTCACAGTTATAATACAATATTCGGTTGTGTATAATACAGTACGATGTGTTAGATTTTTTATACATAGTTACCTACTACCTCATTGTCTTTATATTAATTGTACTAACTACTAAGACCAATGGGAAGTCGATACTTACATAAAATTATGTCGCAAAACCGACGTAATAAAAAGCAATAACTTAGGTATTTAGGTACTTGCATGTACCTATAAGCTACTCAGACGTGGGTTGTGAAGCAGTGGTTGATCTTTTTGTCGTACTCGCATGTTACATCAAGGCATTATGTATAAAGATGAGAGTAAGACACAACGAAAGAACCTTTAAAACATCTTATCCGATCGAAGGTTTACTCACATTTACCATCATTTTGCCATAATGGTGGTATTGGACCGCGATTTTCTCTGCAAATAATATGTGTATTATGAACCTAAATTTAGTACACGACAACAGTACCTATATGTAACAGGCTATTTTAGTGACAATAGCCTGTTACGTTTCCATATTCAACTAAAATTCCACCTGTAATACTTCCGTTGTCACAGCCACCGAAACAATTACTATCACTTAATTGCAGCTTGGTATTTAACAATTGTGATGCATAAAACTATGGCGGCTACTCACACATCTTACATTATCCTTCGCTAATTGCCACGTTAGCCAATGATTTACAATCTGGAGTTCACGCATTCAAATCGTCTCCTTAATAATATCGATTAAACTTACGATCGCTGCTTGAATTAATCGATAATTGTCGGTAAATCATCGATGTTCGCACAAAGCGCTATCGGGGTGCGAACAGTTAATTTATCGGAGAGTTGCGCGTACGCGGGTTGGCGTGCGAAAAGCACATAAGTCGGGAATGAGCAATCCGGCTGTTTATGACGCGGGAGTCGAGGTGTAATTGTGTGACTTATTTGTGGATAGCTATTTTATGGGGTTTGGTTTGCTGGAGTATTTTGTACTTATGTTATTTAATTGTTACGGTTGGTTACGGTAACAAAATTAATTTGACTTTATCTTACATTGTTAATACATAAACAGGTGTCAGACTCATTGAGAGGTTAACCTGTGATAATCAAATAATATCTTGAACAATCAAGTCAATTGTAGTAATGTTTATAATACGAAAATAGTCCTAATTCACCCCTAATATTGTTATCCGTAAAGACTCCCCTCTTTTATTCTTTTACATAACTTGAAATACGATTGACAAAAAATTAAGATACAATTTTAAGATATAATTTTAGAGTTCATGTTCTATTATACGCCACTGGAATTTTCCTAAAACCAATATTAGGTATTTAGATTTGCTCTCGGTGAATATCACAAACAAATAATATTGGCTACAATTTCATCTAATGCTGCAAAAACAAGGTTGATTGTTTTATCACCACACCGTTCGATATTATCTAGCTGAAACCTTGCTAGGGTTGTGAAACATAATTTTTATTTTATAAAATAATAATTTGTAAAATAATAAAAACTGGAGCAACGTCCACGTCGTTCCAGTTTTTATTCATCATTTTTGACATCATGTGTAGGGGAGTAGGGCCCTGCATATAATGTGGAAAGTAATTTTTAATAATCTAACTCTAATGTGTGATATATTGTAGGATAGATAGATATTTAAAAAATAATAGGGGCTTACTACTGTCATTATTAAATATTATTTTTGAAAATAATCACACCGAAAAACTGTGCCCCTCCTACCTCTAACTGTGGAACCATAAGCTTAGAAAATATGAAAAGTGTCTCAAAAACAGAACTTTATTAAAACGTTCTAGGAAAATATTTCGCACTTAATAATTTGAACGGTATGATCCGTAGGCGAACTAAAGTTACTGACATAGCCCTCCGGATTAGCAAGCTGAAGTGGCAATGGGCAGGCCACATTGCACGTAGAGCAGATGGTCGATGGAGTCGAAAAGTGCACCAGTGGAGACCACGGCTAGGCAAACGCAGTGTAGGACGTCCACCCACAAGATGGACAGGCGACCTTATGAAGGTCGCTGGGACACGCTGGCTGCAGGTCGCATCTAAACGGTACATGTGGAGGTTCAGAGGGGAGGCCTATGTTCAGCAGTGGACGTCTTATGGCTGAGATGATGATGATAATTTGAACAGTTCTGGAATAACTACGGCACCCTACACTGAGCATGGTCCGAAAAGCTCTTGGCCGGTTTTAAAATATTGTGAATGAAATGTTCGTTATGTTCATGAAAAACCAAACAGTCAAAGGAAAAATGTAATATTTACCTGCTAGTTTCTAAATTGATGAACTAAATGAACAATTTTAAGTTAAATATTGCAAGACACTTGTAGTTTCTGAATGCATGTGTATATTATTTTTATTTACCACTACGAGTGACATAATCGTTAGACAAGCAATTAAATAGGTGCTAATTACCAGGCGTAATTTTATTATGTAATTGGTAAAATATTCTCGACAAACAAAGTAAAGCTCAATTAACCTGTTGCTTACAGACCTGCTTACCTAATTAATGCTTAGCGCCAATACCTTTAACATTGTATCAACCCTAACAACAAATCACTTTGAACTAGGGTATAGGCGCGTGCCGCGAAAACAATTTCTCTATAAAATATTACTTTGTTTCAACTTCGTCCATGATTTCCTTATTGCAATAACTATAAAATTCAATATCATTTGAATTTAAGACAAAATAAAATGTAACTGAGAGATAGGGAACTCACGATTGGCTATTATTGTTATTTGTTTGTAGTGCTGATTATTGCACTAGAAATCATTCTTGGCGCACACTGAGTTGCGGTTTATTACGTTCAAATTGTTTTATTGTCACTATTTGGATGATAGGAATGACTTTAGATAGTAGTTTATACAAAATCATGATATTCTTAGTAAAATAGGTACTTCATTTAAGATAATTTTATAATATTTCAGTATTATTTACAAGCTACACTAATATTAAAGTCGAGAATTAAATGGCTGCGGGCTAAGTAGCACTGTACTTAACCGAGGAGAAGTTACACAAGTTGCGACTCTTGTAATGTTCTCGACAATTAAAATTTTACAAGCAATCTAATTATGCCAAATCCATTCTATATACATGTATTTTAAGGTATATTGTATGCCTTGCTTACTCAAATGTGAAATATCATTTTTTTCATAATATTCTTCATAACACTTCTCATTCTCAATCCAAACATACTCTTAAATTTTCATGAAAAATCTCGGAAATTTCCGAGTATATTTCCGCAATTTTGAGAATTTTCTGCAACTTGTACATTTTTGCTAGAACTAAGTAAATAAAAACGACCGAATGTGATGACTGATGACGATGTTCTGACCAATTTCGGCGGCCACACGAACGGTTTACCTCCGGGACTGAATTAATTATTAGGAGTCCATTCTGGAGTTCTGAAAAGAAGATGCGCTTCGCCACTCTGTCTTCCGACATGCGAAACACGTGTCCACACCACCGCAGCTGCCGCCTCATCAGATATATCTCAATAACTTCAACGTTAACGCGTTCTAGGGCATTTGTATTGCTAATACGATCCACCCATCTGACGTTCATGATGTCGTGAAGACACTTGAGATTAAATCTATCGTGTGTACGTATATACTTGCGATAAAGGACCCGCGTCTTAGAAGAATACAGGAGATTTGGCTGTACTACCGCCATCTATACACTACGTGGATAGTTTAAGGTCATAAGACCGGAACACCTTGAGCAGCAGCCTACCGAAAGCTGCAGTGGTAGCACCTATTCTGCAGTTGATTTCGGCATCTAAATCGTACATGGATTTTATTGTAATGCCAAGGTATCTAAACTTCTCCTCCTGCTTTAACTTACCTTCTCCTATGCCCACACTGATAGTTGACACATTATCTAGGACATCTACATTGGCCATATTTTTTTTCTGATATGTCTCTGTCACTCTAATGACGCCTTCTTTGGTGTGACAGAGACAAATCCCCGAAATTTGCGAACATCAGAGTTCGTGGTAAGCCAACAGTACTCTGAACGCGTCATGTTATTGGACTCGCAGAGCATTAAGCAATCGCTGAGTGTGTTTTATTCAAAGACTGCAGGTATTCAGCGACGTACGGCACGCTTAAACAGAATTATTTTACTTGAGCTCATCGACAGAACCTGCGCGCTATCATGTTCGCTCTTATCGCTAATGTTCTGCATTTCTTCTCGATATCCGCATCATCGCTCTGGTCTTCGATAACCAAGTGTCCCAGGTATTTAAATGTTTTGACTCTGTGCTGAGCACGGATAGTTATGAATAAGCAGAACATGCGTTACACTGATCGTTCGAAGGAAACTAAATTAATTGTACAGTTCATTTAAATATTTGTCAACTCTTAATAAAACGATTGCCAGTAATGCGTATTATTACCCATTTACGTAAAAGCCTGGGTGATGGTAACAGATTGTATACTACCTAATATTAATCACATAACCAATTCTTTTGTCCACATTCCAGTTGATTATGTATGCCACTTTGTCAGTGTGCATTGCCTTTAAAACGAAAAGCGTCAGTTTGTGCAGTCTGTCTGTCCAATAAGTTACAAACTGGTATGATAGGATCATAAATATCGTTGTTTAGAGTTTAGTAGAGCTGGGCGCCCGGTGCCTCGCTATTGTTCCACTGACATTGTTTTCCAATCTAAAACAAGTACCTACCTGTTTATATGAAAACTTTTGATGGGTAGGTACCTACTCAGTATCGATTCACTAAGAACAGTACGATATTGTTGATTAGGAACCTTTTTGGCCATCTTCAAAAGTATTGTTCGAGTATGTAGTTGAGAGCTTAATGAAAACATAAATCCTGATTGTCCCATTATGTTACAAAAGTTTATGACTTTGGGACAATCAGGTAATAGGTAAATCATAAGGCCGATTATGTTCGAAAAAGTTTTCATTTAAAGTACGTCTCATATTTATATGTTTTTTTTTCATATTTTTAAAACCGCGAATCAAAAGTTGGAGCCAACACGTTTATTTTTGGAGCGGTCAATTTATAACTTGCATTACGTCTTACTATGCAGTAGGTACATATAAATAGATTGGCTAGGATTTTACTTGAGGCATATATAGTAAGAATCATATCGCCTACCTACTGCCTCTTTCATAGGCATTATTTTTTGAATGTTTTTCATTCAAAAAAAGAAATGATAAAGTTTTTTGTTCCTACTGTCCCCTGCCAGATTTAAAGGTTTGCCAGACTAACTGACATACCTGAACTACCCAGAACTGATGTACGAAATATTATTTAATATTCACAAGCGCTTTATGGTGAAGGAAAACATCGTAAGGAAACCTGCATACACCTGCGAAGAAATTCAAGGGTGTATGTGAAGTCCCCATCAAGTACCGGGCCAACGTTGGGACTACGCAAAATAGGCACGTATGATGTCGAGTTGCGAAAAAAATGGCCAGATTAACAACAACAACAATAATTCAATCCAAATTATCATCCAGGTCAGATCAAAAACAAACATTACTTAATACAAAAGTAGCAAGTGTTGGACAGCGAATCAATAGCACCCCACACATCTAATCTAACCATCGTAATGTCAAACGCACAAAGGAAGCGACCGTTGACGCAGGTGCCGCTTCACCTGTTGCGCGCGCGCACGGCTAAAACGTCGCAACAAAACAGCGGTAGAGAACACACTTACGTCTTTTTATGTTGTAAGAGAGCTAGCATCCCCGCCGACCGTTAACGTATGACGTAATGTGATTTGGAAGGTTGTTACGTAAAAGGTGTTTTAATTTGGTAGCCTTTGGTATTGCAAAAAAAGGTATTTGTTTTGTTTATTTTAACTACCCAACTAATTAAAAAAGGTACGAATCTGATAATATCATATAACATATATAATTTTAGAACATATCAAAATAATCTCATAATTTAACTTAGTAAGAATGAAGAGAGATAAAAGATTTTGAATGCCGATGATTTGTTGTCTATTTTATGTGGTAAGTAGTGAAGTTGGTTGTGGTAAGTAATCATACATTTAACATTATTTATTTATTTCATGGATAATAGATGCTCACATAGAGTAAGGTCACGTAGGCTAATAAGGTAATAAGTAGGCTTAGGACTTTTCATAGCATATCGTGGTTCTAAAATCCTTGGAGCCGCTATGTGTAAAATTTTCGAAGTCAAAGTCAAAGTATA
>JALPQI010014566.1:0-29683 GCA_025490895.1 Thaumatotibia leucotreta
GTTCCTCATGGGCCTTGGGCACATGCTGCTAGACAGTGGAGGAGAGCTGGTCGGAATCGTCTCCTGGACCTGCGGCAACGAGGCCGCACAGAGGGAGGCCAGGGGAGGCCTCCCGTTCCCGCTCGGCCTCGCCGTCCCAACCACTAATACGATTGCTGCTGCGCTGGCCTGCGCAACTCAGATTTACGATGATAGCCGGGGCTCGAAAGAAATTCTTAGAGGTAAACAAGTTTTTGGGCATCTTTGTAATGTTGATGTCACAGAGAACACCCTATAGAGTACCAGTGTTGTTTATTTTATTCGCGTTACGAATCACCAAAACATGAGGCTCGAGGAGCGGGCGGGGAAGGTGTTAACGCGCTACGATTGGTCGTTTCGGCGGACGGGACACGTCTATTACCGAAATTTATATTACCGGTTCTGGTTACATTTATTACCGGAAATTACAATTAGTAGGTATCGATAACAATGCATAATCTAAAAGTGTACATACATTTTACATGTTAAAATACTCAATACGCAATCAATTAAAAATAAAAGTAATAAGATATTATAACATTGTCTTCCTGTTTTTTAATACACTATGGAGTTCATGACAAAAGTGGAGGTTCGAATTAAAAGTTACGTTAATGTATACTTCGAACTTTCATAATGAATTCCTCCGAATTGCACTTCCTCCGAGTTCATCATGAGGTCCATCTTTTGGTACTGGATCCAACTGCTCACCGAGAGGATCCTAAAAAGCCAACACAACATATCACTATCTCTAATCAACTACAAGTTCCCTTGCACTTCCTTCGAGTTCATCATCAGGTCTATCTTTTGGTACTGGACCCAACTGCTCACCGAGAGGATCCTAAAAAGCCATCACAACATATCACTATCTCTAACCAACTCCAAGTTCCCTTGCACTTCCTCCGAGTTCACCATTTGGCCCATCTGTAGGTACTAGACCCAATGGCTTGCCAAGAGGACCCTAAAAAGCGAATACAACATATAACTATCTTGGCATCCAAAATTGCGGTTACTACAGTTACTACAGGTAAATTACAGTCTATTTTCGAACCAGTTCAGTTAGGTTTTGGCACGAAAGGTGGGTGCGAAGCAGCCGTCTATGCTTCACGCACCTATCTTTCATACGATGATTGTGAAATTGTAGTCAAAATTGATGTAAAAAACGCCTTTAATTCGGTAAATAGGGACACTTTGCTGACAGAGGTAAAGGAACAAATTCCCGAACTCTATAACTACCTTTATCTCTGCTATGTAGATCCTTCTCAATTACTATACAAGTCCCACCAATTATCATCTGAGGTGGGATGTCATCAAGTTGACCCCCTTGGGCCAGCAATTTTCAGTTTAGCCATAAATCACATAATACAAAAAATTTAATCTAAATTTAATGTCTGGTATCTAGACGATGGGACCCTAGGAGGTGACGTGGATACCGTACTGTCCGATTTGTCTCTTATCAAAACTAATTTTAAAAATATTGGTTTAGAACTAAATAATACTGACGACCTTGAAGTGGCGGATGAATTTGAGAGGGTTTTTTCTAATATACCCGTAGAAACCACCAAATCATTAAATTCATCGCCAGATATAGCTAAATCACTTTTGGAGTCAAATGCAGTGGAATGTACTAATGTATTCAAATTTGATTATGTTACCCCAAACTTGGTAATAAAAACGTTCAAATCACTAAACGTTAAAAAAACTGAAGATCTCTGGGGCCTTTCGGTCAAAGTACTACATTCCATTATTGAATCAATTGCACCTTATTTAGCTGATATTTTCAACAGTTGTATAGATACTGGAGTCTTTCCTGATTTAATGAAACACAGCAAAATTATACCTTTGTTTAAATCAGGAACTAAAACAGACCCTTCAAACTTCAGACCAATTTCAATATTACCAGCGCTAAGTAAAGTTTTTGAAAAACTCATTCTAAATCAACTAGTTTCCCACTTTAATCGTAACAAATTGCTCAATAGTAATCAGTTTGGATTTACTAGTGGCCGATCTACCACTGAAGCCGGCGCTGTCCTCCTTAAACACATCTTTGACGCCTGGGATAAAGCTCAAGATGCTGTTGGAATATTCTGTGATCTTTCGAAAGCCTTTGATTGTGTTGACCATGAAACTTTAAAAAGGAAATTAAGCTATTATGGGGTTAAAAATGTTGCCCTTGAGCTTATATCTTCTTATCTTTCGGATAGGACACAGCGAGTGGTTATTAATGGAACTCAATCATGCGGGTCGCCTGTGGCTCTTGGAGTACCTCAGGGATCAATTTTGGGCCCTTTTTTGTTTTTGGTATATATTAATGATCTTCCTAACCTTGTGCGAGAGAAACATGACATTGTATTATTTGCTGATGACACGTCACTCATATTTAAAGTGGATAGAAAAGAAAAGAGCTTTGATACCATTAATGAAGCGCTATCTACTGTTGTAAACTGGTTTACAGTAAATAACTTACTTTTGAACGCCAAGAAAACTAAGTGCATTAAATTTACCTTACCCAATGTTAAGCAGGTAAGCAACAGTATGATCAAAGTAAATGGTGAATCACTGGAATTTGAAGATCAGACAGTTTTTTTGGGTGTGACGTTAGACTCTAAACTACAATGGCATGCACAGGTGGCAGCATTGGCCGGCAAACTCAGCTCTGCCGCATATGAAGTGAGGCGAATCAGGCACCTGACGAACGTCGAGACGGCTAGGCTGGTATACTTCAGCTACTTCCACAGTGTCATGTCATACGGGATTTTGTTGTGGGGGAAAGCGGCAGATATTCAGACCATCTTTGTGCTACAAAAGCGAGCTGTGCGCTCCATTTATGAACTAGGTGCTCGGGTCTCCCTTAGGGAGAAATTTAAAGAGGCACACATACTTACTGTAGCCTCCCAATACATCCTGGACAATATTATGTATGTTCGTAAAAACATTCATGAATTCAAGAAGAATAGTGATGTTCACAACTTTAACACTAGGAATAAACATAAGCTGGCTGTGTCGGCCCACCGTCTCCGTAAGGTTAGTGCGTCTTTCGTTGGGAACTGTACACGTTTTTATAACAAAATTCCTAGTGATTTAACAAATTTGCCACAGCATAAATTCAAGTCTCAGGTTAAGCGCTACTTGATAAGTAAGGCGTATTATACCATTAACGACTTCATAAATGATAAGGATGCTTTTAAGCCAGTACCTTAACGTGTTCGGTAAATCATATACATAAGTGAATGTTTACTATCATACTAGTGTTTCATATTGTTATCATTAATTATAGATCTGACGTAAGATAGTCATTATCTTAGTTTTTTTTTCCGTATTACTAATATGTAGTCTTGACACTTGGAGACTTTATACATCTCCGAGATTATCTTTTTATTTTAATTTTTCCTATTTTAATGTATATTATGTCGACACTTAGAGTCCTTTACACCTAAGTAATTTTAATTTTGTATTCAGATTTTCTGTCCTAGTTATTTCTATTTCTATTTTTTTGTTCTTGTGATAGTTGTCATATATGTAACGGGCAAGTACGAATATAAATTCTCATGAAACTAAATATGGTCAGCATTCATAGTATTTAAATTATATTGTCTGCCTGATAGCTTGCACAGTCATGCTCACTTTAAGGTCTCTGCTTACGGTGGCGTCGTTGATCGGGTCGCCACTTTCCCGAAAGAAGGTTGAGGGAGGCGATGGCTGAGATACGCGTCATACTCGTGAACGGGTGCTGTTTGCGGAAACCGGTCTAATCAAGCTCACTCATGGCTTAAATTCAAACAATTTTCCTGCTGTTCTTGATATGAGAAATTGAATTCGCTACATGTTTGTTTATTTATAATCATTTAATATTATGACGCATGGAGACCTTATACATCTCTGAAACATTTAGTGAAATGTATCCGTTTGTTTTCTTTTTACTCTGACAACTAGAGACCTTTACATCTCTAGCAGTATCATAATGCTAATTTTAACGTCTAACTAAAAACAATTGTATGCCCTTTTACATATATCTTTACATCTATACATTTGAAATAAAACTATGAAAACGGATAAACTCGCGTATATTAACTAATTTTAACTTCATTCCGACGTTTCGAACACTTTACAGGGTTCGTGGTCTGCGGATGACTGACAATGGAGGAAATTTGATAGATCTACCTCCATCAAAATAAGAAAGATAAGTACAAAACTACCCACCAAAGAAAAATTACTAAACCACAGACAATAAATTTTAAGGGTGGATGTACATACAAAATTTGCAAATTAAGCTAGTTATTCATTACAAATATTTTCAGAATGAAGACAAGAGACAAAATAAATAATCTACGCCGGTTCTATCCCTACGCCACTGCCTGAGAAGTATTTCCTTCCTTTGTATGATTGTATTGTTAGGAAGGTATCCCAAAATTGGGACCGGCAAGAAACTCAGCGGGACAACTCTTTTCAAAAAACATTTGTAGTACATCTTAAGATCATCATGCATTAAACCAAAACATACAATTTTGATTAATAAGGAAATTTAAAATAATTTTGAAAAAATGTTGCCAGTACTAAAAAGGGGGGGAATGGTCACCACCGCCAAATACATCAGCCTCACGGTTTATGTCTAGACTGTTCCTTTATCAGATGAACAACTGGATCCCAAGCTGGTGGTAGAGACAAGCTTCTTTCCATTCTATTAAAGTTTGGATATTTCATTATCTCAATAGCCTCACGCAACATTCTAGGCATGTTTCTCTTCTCCTTAACGAGAACCAAAGGCTTGTCAAACTTAATAGAATGATTCGGTCCATCACTGACATGCTCCCAAACCGCAGACTGTTGTCGACGGTGCTTGACATCGGCTATGTGTTCCTTCACCCTAGTAGTGATATTCCTCTTTGTCTGCCCAACATATGAAAGCCCACATTCACAGTCCAGCTTATACACTCCTGCATTCAGTAAGGGCGTGCTATACTTAACAGGCCTCAGAAACTGCGACATCTTCTTCATTGGCTTAAAATAGGTTTTAATAGAAGCACGTTTCAAGATGCGGCTGATCCTGTCTGTAACCCCTCCAACAAAAGGCAGAACGGCTGGCCTGCGCTCAACAGTGGGAATCTTCATACGAGTCTTCTGATCGGCTCGAGGGATCTTCAGGTTGTTTGCCCGAAGTGCCTGCCTAGCATGCCGAAGCTCCGCAGCTAGATGCCGATCATCGCATATCTTTTGGGCTCTCTGAAACAAAGATTTGCCTACAGTAGCTAGTTGGCTGGGATGGTGGTGGGAATTGCCATTTAAATACCTATCAGTGTGAGTTGGTTTCCTATATACAGTGTGACCCAAAGTTTTATCCGGATTTCTTATAACCAAAACATCTAAGAAAGACAGAGAACAGTCATTTTCTAACTCCATAGTAAATTTAATTTTATCATGAATGGAATTTAAATGATCTAAGAAAGTTGAAACACTACTTTTTGGAAGGATAGTAAAGGTGTCATCTACATATCTTTTAAATATCTTCGGCTGCATGGGAGCCAATGAGAGTGCTCTCTCCTCGAAGTCCTCCATAAAGATGTCTGCGACAACAGGAGAAACTGGAGACCCCATCGCCACGCCATCCACTTGAAGGTAGAATTCACCGTTCCATAGTAAGTAGCCAGATGTAAGGCAATGTTCCAACAACTTAGCGTATTCCTCTGACATGTTCTGCTCCCTTAACCTTCTCTTGACAATTTCAATGCAGTCTTGCACAGGTAAACTGGTGAATAGTGACTGGACATCAAAACTGACCATGATTTCCTCATCCGTCAAAGTTAGGTCTTTAATATCACGGATGAACTGGTATGAATCCTTTGTATGTGTGCTACTATTACCACGCAGAGGTGAGAGAACACCCGCTAGGTGCTGAGCCAATTTATAGGTGGGAGCATCAATTTGACTCACTATAGGACGCAACGGGGCACCTGGTTTATGAATTTTAGGCAACCCATACAACTTTGGTGGCATTGGGGAATCAGGAACTAAACTTGGAACATCCAGATTAAGGTCGTCCGAGTATTCACCAATAAGCTCTTTGGTACTCTTTAATATCCTCGTAGTCGGATCTTTCTTAACATGTTTATATGTTGTATTGTCCGCTAATAAATCACCAATTTTCTGGTTGTAATCCGTAGTATTAAGTACAACCGTTGCGTTACCCTTGTCAGCGCGAAGAATAATCAGGTCTGGATCCTCGCGTAGCGTTTTCAACGCGATAAATTCATCTCTTGGCAGATTTGTTTTTGGTGGCTTCGACCTGAACAAATCTGCCAAGAGATTAATTTATCGCGTTGAAAACGCTACGCGAGGATCCAGACCTGATTATTCTTCGCGCTGACAAGGGTAACGCAACGGTTGTACTTAATACTACGGATTACAACCAGAAAATTGGTGATTTATTAGCGGACAATACAACATATAAACATGTTAAGAAAGATCCGACTACGAGGATATTAAAGAGTACCAAAGAGCTTATTGGTGAATACTCGGACGACCTTAATCTGGATGTTCCAAGTTTAGTTCCTGATTCCCCAATGCCACCAAAGTTGTATGGGTTGCCTAAAATTCATAAACCAGGTGCCCCGTTGCGTCCTATAGTGAGTCAAATTGATGCTCCCACCTATAAATTGGCTCAGCACCTAGCGGGTGTTCTCTCACCTCTGCGTGGTAATAGTAGCACACATACAAAGGATTCATACCAGTTCATCCGTGATATTAAAGACCTAACTTTGACGGATGAGGAAATCATGGTCAGTTTTGATGTCCAGTCACTATTCACCAGTTTACCTGTGCAAGACTGCATTGAAATTGTCAAGAGAAGGTTAAGGGAGCAGAACATGTCAGAGGAATACGCTAAGTTGTTGGAACATTGCCTTACATCTGGCTACTTACTATGGAACGGTGAATTCTACCTTCAAGTGGATGGCGTGGCGATGGGGTCTCCAGTTTCTCCTGTTGTCGCAGACATCTTTATGGAGGACTTCGAGGAGAGAGCACTCTCATTGGCTCCCATGCAGCCGAAGATATTTAAAAGATATGTAGATGACACCTTTACTATCCTTCCAAAAAGTAGTGTTTCAACTTTCTTAGATCATTTAAATTCCATTCATGATAAAATTAAATTTACTATGGAGTTAGAAAATGACTGTTCTCTGTCTTTCTTAGATGTTTTGGTTATAAGAAATCCGGATAAAACTTTGGGTCACACTGTATATAGGAAACCAACTCACACTGATAGGTATTTAAATGGCAATTCCCACCACCATCCCAGCCAACTAGCTACTGTAGGCAAATCTTTGTTTCAGAGAGCCCAAAAGATATGCGATGATCGGCATCTAGCTGCGGAGCTTCGGCATGCTAGGCAGGCACTTCGGGCAAACAACCTGAAGATCCCTCGAGCCGATCAGAAGACTCGTATGAAGATTCCCACTGTTGAGCGCAGGCCAGCCGTTCTGCCTTTTGTTGGAGGGGTTACAGATAGGATCAGCCGCATCTTGAAACGTGCTTCTATTAAAACCTATTTTAAGCCAATGAAGAAGATGTCGCAGTTTCTGAGGCCTGTTAAGTATAGCACGCCCTTACTGAATGCAGGAGTGTATAAGCTGGACTGTGAATGTGGGCTTTCATATGTTGGGCAGACAAAGAGGAATATCACTACTAGGGTGAAGGAACACATAGCCGATGTCAAGCACCGTCGACAACAGTCTGCGGTTTGGGAGCATGTCAGTGATGGACCGAATCATTCTATTAAGTTTGACAAGCCTTTGGTTCTCGTTAAGGAGAAGAGAAACATGCCTAGAATGTTGCGTGAGGCTATTGAGATAATGAAATATCCAAACTTTAATAGAATGGAAAGAAGCTTGTCTCTACCACCAGCTTGGGATCCAGTTGTTCATCTGATAAAGGAACAGTCTAGACATAAACCGTGAGGCTGATGTATTTGGCGGTGGTGACCATTCCCCCCCTTTTTAGTACTGGCAACATTTTTTCAAAATTATTTTAAATTTCCTTATTAATCAAAATTGTATGTTTTGGTTTAATGCATGATGATCTTAAGATGTACTACAAATGTTTTTTGAAAAGAGTTGTCCCGCTGAGTTTCTTGCCGGTCCCAATTTTGGGATACCTTCCTAACAATACAATCATACAAAGGAAGGAAATACTTCTCAGGCAGTGGCGTAGGGATAGAACCGGCGTAGATTATTTATTTTGTCTCTTGTCTTCATTCTGAAAATATTTGTAATGAATAACTAGCTTAATTTGCAAATTTTGTATGTACATCCACCCTTAAAATTTATTGTCTGTGGTTTAGTAATTTTTCTTTGGTGGGTAGTTTTGTACTTATCTTTCTTATTTTGATGGAGGTAGATCTATCAAATTTCCTCCATTGTCAGTCATCCGCAGACCACGAACCCTGTAAAGTGTTCGAAACGTCGGAATGAAGTTAAAATTAGTTAATATACGCGAGTTTATCCGTTTTCATAGTTTTATTTCATGAGTAATCCTCGCGGTAACCGAAGAAAATATTATCTATACATTTCTCAAAATTCATTAAATTTATATAATTGTTCTGACTATTAGAGACTTCATCTCTAGTTAATGTACTATATCTGTATTTATATTAAATCAAATTTATGTTTGTTTTTAATTAATGCATGTTAGCCGTAAGATGTTATAAAACTATTATTTGAAAAAAGTAAGTCCCGCTGAGTTTCTTGCCGGATTCTTCTCAGGCAGTGGTGTAGGGTTAGAACCGGAGGTAGTTTTTTTTTTCTCTCATTCGCTATTTAGTTTAACGATTCAAAAGCGCTCGTTGCTGGGCCTAATTGAATAAAGAATATTTTGACTTTGACTTTGACTTTGACTTTGAATAGTAAATGCGAACTCTTTATTCAAAAGACTTCCTATAGTTTGACTGTTTTAAAATCCAAATTTGATTGTCTGACTCCTGGTATAAAAATAGTAGACAAATATTCACTTTATTTCCTATGTTTTAATTTTTTTATTTCTAATTTTTTTATTTCCTATGTTGTCCTGTTTATGTTTTGTACTGTAAGCGTCACAAATAAATGTTTTTCTTTCTTTCTTTCTTTCTTTCACTTTGCCTCCTGGGTTCTCCTATTTTTGAACAATCCTTTCCCGATTATATTTCTAACTCGATTTCTAAATTCCAAAATCACGCAAATCGTCTACTCTAAATTAGCCCTCATTATGCTCTTGCGATTCTTAATTTTTGTCTTTTTGTCCCTAAATTGACATACGTGCTCCGTTGCTGTCCGTTCTGGAAAAATATTAATTTATTAACACCTTTAGAGGACTTAATCAAAATTACCATAGAAAAAAATCTAAATATTCAGCTAACGAAGCGTTCCTGGTCCCAAGCATCCCTCCCTATTCGGTATGGGGGTTTAGGGATACGAAAAATTTCATGTGTGGCTTCTCCTGCATTTTTGGCATCCGTCCACAGCACGTCTGATCTCACAGGAAAGATCCTAAGGGCTCTGTCTATTAACTGTTGTTAACGGGTTTGGAGGACGCCAAAAATGCATTCAAAATTGCTTGCCCTTCTAAAAAATTTCCTGACAACCTAAAATCACAAAGGAGCTGGGCCAATGTATATTGTGATCTAACATACAATTCTCTTCTAAACGGCTCTGCAGGTTCGGATCGTGCGAGCCTTTTGGCGGTCGGAGCCCGGGAAGCTGGTTACTGGCTGCATGCCCATTGCCCATCCTTCGGCTAGTACTGGTACTTTCCTGGATCCGGCCTCTCTTAGGCTCGCAACCGGCCTGAGACTCGGGGCCGCGGTATGTACCCCTCACTTATGCCGTTGTGGCACAGACGTGGACCGACTGGGACACCACGGACTAAGTTGTCAAAAAAGCGCAGGCCGTATTTCCAAACATGCGACGCTTAACGACATAATCCGCAGGTCTCTTGCCACGATGAACATACCTGCTCTTCTTGAGCCTACCGGTATTATTAGAGAGGATGGTAAGAGACCTGATGGTGTGTCTTTGGTTCCTTGGAGCTTGGGACGGATGTTGGTATGGGATGCTACTTGCGTAGACACCCTGGCACCGTCCCATCTTCAACGAACTACGTTTGAGGCAGCCGCTGCCGCTGAAAATGCCGAATTTTTAAAACGTAATAAAGTTAAGTCATTTACAAGCAAGGCCGCGGCCCCGAGGTTCCGGCGACCCCCGGTGCCCTGGTTATGGTAGCGGCCAGGGTGCTAGCGGGGTCAGGGGTGCTAAGAATCTCCGGCAAAGATCCGGCTACCACCACCGACGACCTCTGGCTCTGGCAACGTACAACACACGTACACTGCGGACCGACGAAAAGTTAGTGGAACTGGAGGAAGGATTGAGCAAGTTGCGTTGGGACATTGTGGGATTGTCAGAAGTCCGAAGAGAGGGCGAGGACACGATAATCCTAAAGTCCGGCAACTTGCTCTATTTCCGGGAGGGCGACCAACAGTCCCAGGGAGGTGTCGGGTTCATCGTCCACAAGTCCCTCGTAAACAACGTGGTGAAGATCGAGAGTGTGTCGGCTAGGGTGGCGTACCTTATACTCAGAGTATCTGAGAGATACTCGCTGAAGGTCATACAGGTGTACGCGCCGACTTCGACACACTCCGACGACGAGGTGGAGGCTATGTATGATGATATCTCAAAAGCCATGCATAGCTCCAGAACCTACTTCACCGTTGTTATGGGGGACTTCAACGCGAAACTGGGCAAGAGAGATGGTGACGAACTGAGGGTGGGGCAATTTGGGGTTGGACGTCGGAACCACCGGGGCCATCTGCTGGCTGGTTTCTTGGAGAAGGAGGGACTCTACATGATGAACTCCTTCTTTAAGAAACGCGAGCACAGAGAATGGACTTGGATGAGTCCCGACGGTGCAACTAAAAACGAGATCGACTTCATCATGTCGACGAAGAGACATATATTCAACGATGTTTCTGTGATCAGTACGGTTAAAACCGGTAGCGATCACCGCCTGGTAAGAGGCACGTTGAATATATGTCCTAAGCTAGAACGCTCGCGACTGATGAAGTCTACGCTCCGTCCTGCACTCCATCTCCAAAACCCCGAGAGCTTTCAGCTGGAACTCCAAAACCGTTTCGATTGCCTAGGCGATGACGTGGACGTATTCAACGACGGGTTTGTGGAAGCTGTCCATAGCGCTGGGTCTAAGTTTTTTAAGGCCCAGCGGACAAATAAGACCAGAAAGCTCTCCGACTCCACTCAGAAGCTAATGGAAAAAAGGAGTGAACTGGTTCTACAATCCTCAGTTGATGCGACTTCATACCGGCAGCTCAACAGACAAATCTCTAAGTCCCTCAAACGCGATATGCGCCAATTCCGTACCAAGTGTATAGAAGAAGCCATCGAGCGGAACAAGGGCTCTAAAGTTTTTGCAAGGGATCTGTCTGTTGGGCAAAGCCAGCTCGCCAAATTAAAGACTGAGGATGGTAGAATCGTCACATCCAGATCTGAGCTGCTGAGTGAGATAGAGGGTTTTTATGGACAGCTGTACACGTCAACTAGCAGACCCGAAGTTGATCTAGCGGAAGACCTCAGAGCTAGACTGACCCGGCACTATACAGAAGACATCCCGGACATCAGCCTGTGCGAGATTAGAATGGCTCTTGAACAGCTCAAAAATAACAAGGCGCCTGGGGAGGACGGAATTACAGCTGAGCTTCTGAAGGCGGGTGGTAAACCGATCCTTACGGCCCTTCAGAAGTTGTTCAATTCCGTCTTACTGGAAGGGAGAACGCCAAAGGCATGGAACAGAGGTGTGGTGGTACTGTTCTTCAAAAAAGGTGACAACGCTTTATTGAAGAACTACCGACCCATCTCACTTCTGAGCCATGTCTATAAGCTGTTTTCAAGAGTCATTACGAATCGTCTTGCACGCAGGCTTGATGACTTCCAGCCTCCCGAACAAGCCGGTTTCCGAAGAGGCTTTAGTACCGTAGACCACATCCATACGCTTCGCCAGGTTATACAGAAGACCGAAGAATATAACCTGCCCCTCTGTTTAGCGTTTGTGGACTACGAGAAAGCCTTCGATTCGATCGAAACATGGGCAGTACTACAGTCTCTCCAACGGTGCCAAGTCGACTACCGCTATATCGAGGTGTTGAAGTGTTTGTACGAGAGCGCCACAATGTCAGTCCGACTCCAAGACCAGAGCTCGAAGCCAATTCTGCTGCAGCGGGGAGTTAGGCAAGGAGATGTCATCTCCCCTAAGCTGTTTACCGCTGCACTGGAGGATGTCTTTAAGACTCTGGACTGGAGAAGGCTGGGTATCAACATAAACGGCGAGTACCTCACTCACCTTCGATTCGCTGACGATATAGTAGTCTTGGCTGAGACCTTGGAGGACTTAAGTACTATGCTCGTTGACCTCAGTAAAGCCTCCGAGCGAGTTGGTCTTAGGATGAACATGGATAAGACGAAAATCATGTCGAATTCCCATGTAGCACCAACTCCCGTAATAATCGGAGACTTTACACTCGAAGTTGTAGACGAATACATATACCTAGGGCAAACTATTCAGTTAGGTAGGTCCAACTTCGAGAAAGAGGTCAATCGTCGAATCCGACTCGGTTGGGCAGCGTTCGGGAAGCTACGACACATATTTTCGTCCAATATTCCGCAGTGTTTGAAGACGAAAGTCTTTAATCAGTGTGTGTTGCCAGTGATGACATACGGTACTGAAACGTGGCCGCTTACAATGGGTCTCATAAGAAGGCTCAAAGTCACCCAAAGGGCAATGGAGAGGGCTATGCTAGGAGTCTCTCTGCGTGATCGGATTAAAAATGAGACCATCCGCAGCAGAACCAAAGTAACCGAAATAGCTCTCCGAATCGCTAAACTGAAGTGGCAGTGGGCGGGGCACATTACGCGTAGAACCGATGGCCGTTGGGGCGGGAAGGTTCTTGAGTGGCGGCCACGTACCGGAAGGCGTAGCGTGGGTAGGCCCCCCACAAGGTGGACCGATGACCTGGTGAAGGTCGCAGGAGTCCGCTGGATGCGGGTGGCGCAGGACCGGTCATTGTGGCAATCTTTGGGGGAGGCCTATGTTCAGCAGTGGACGTCTTTCGGCTGATATGATGATGATGATGATGAAAGTCAAGTCAAAGTCAAAAAATCGGGAAACACACATTCTCTTACACAAGCATTAAACACATTTGCTAAGTACGGTGCAATAACATCGATAACAGATTGCATGACTTTCACAGAGATTCCCCAAAGGTCTTCGGAGTTCTTCAATTTCAAGGACTTGAACATTTTGATGATCTCATTTGGGTCTGTATACTGAAAGTGAAAATCTTTGTTCCATGGTTTGATATTGTTCATATCCAAGAATGAGCCAGCCTTAGTCACAGACGAATTCTAGTTTTCAGTAGTATCTTTGGCTATGTTGATGAAAAAGTGTTGAAAGGCGCCAGCAACGTCCAAGTCCGCAGTCAAGATTTGGTCATCCACTCTCAGTTTATATTGGCCATCACGGGGTTTTGTCTTTCCAGTTTCAGAGCGTATCACATTCCAGGTCGCTTTTACAGTATTGTCTGCCGACTTGACTTTGTTACTTATATAGGCAGACTTGTCAGCGGCGCAAACTTTCTTAAACACTTTGGAATAATTCCTTACGTATTCCAAGAATTTCCCATCATGGTTATAATTTCTCATTTCATAAAGCTCATACATTCTATTCCTGCTTTTATGGATGCCAACAGTAGCCCAATCGCCAAACCTTGTTTTTACTGAGTCTTGCTTCAATGTTTTGAGCTTGAAAATATTTTTGTGTACAGTTTGTATGACATTCGAAAGCTCCTTGTACAGTGCATTAGGATCTTTCGTATCGGGAATGAGTGCCTGTACCCTGGTATTAACATCTTCTCTAAACCTTTCCATCCGAGTTACAGTGATGGGCCTATATGTAATTACTTGCTGTTGTTTCACAATATTGACTTCGAAGTAGGCTTTTTGACCACAGTGATCCGAGTTAAAGCAGCTAATGATCGATTTCTCCGTAGCTTCAACATTACAGAATATATTGTCCAAACATGTCGCAGTGCTGGCGGTTATCCTCGTGGGCTCATTAAACAACGGAGATAAGTCAAACGACTGAAATAAGTTTGATATTCTTACTGTGTGTGCATGCGTGAGATCTAATAAATTTACATTAAAATCGCCACAAACAATTATTTTCTTACTGCTAACAAACACTCGTCTCAATACATCTTCCATCGTAGACTCAAACACGGTAAAATCTGAAGAAGGTGGTCTATAGACACACAATATAATGTGATTCTCCATTTCCACACAAGCTATTTCGATAGTTCGCTTAATAGAAAGCTTGACTATGTCCTTTCTCTCCTTACATTTACAATTAGTTTTCATTACAATCAACGAGCCCCCATGAACGGGCCGACTTTCTACTGAACGAGCTAACTAACTCGTAATTATGAAAATTAAATACAGGCATTTGGCATTCATCGAGCCAGTGTTCCGTCACTTGCTGGAGAAGCCCTGTATATTTTGATGGACCAGCAGCATCTGCCGGGGCTTCTCCGCTGTCTCGGCTGTCAGTTTAAATGTACGGCGCGCGCGCCGCCGCCGGCCGCCGGCGGCTCTATGTTGTACGCGAGTAGGTCGGCTGTTGTCTCTTTACATTCTTTAGATATATACATATGGCTATCATACAATTCGAATATTATAAGGGCCTAATAAATATAAGGGCCTCGGCAAAGAGTACGATTTTGTACCGTTTGGCGTAGAAACTTTAGGTTCTTGGGGCCCCAGCGCACGCAAATTGTTTGCTGAGATCGCGAAACGTCTGGTTGATGTAACTAAAGACCGAAGAGCTGGCGACTTCCTCGCACAACGCATCAGTATTGCGATACAGCGAGGAAATGCCGCCAGCATCCTCGGTACAATGCCACGAGGGCCAAACTTAGATATAGGTTAGGTTAAGTAGATTAGTTACATTTAATCTATGTACATAAATTGTAGTTTTGAAAATAAATAAATAAAAAAAAACTATCTCAAACCAACTCCGAGTTCCCTTACACTTCCTGCCGATTGGCAAATATTACATCGCTAAAAAAATCCTTATTTTTATATTTATTCCGTAAATCCGGTAAAGTTTAGTTAAAACAAAACAACGTGCTCCCGGTAATACATTAAATCGCCATTGGCACATCACTAATGGTCGTAAGAAAGGAATAGCCCATTGCATTTTTGATTTGATGAAAAGGGACAGAATAGAGAACGCGTAACTGTCGCCTCAACCTACTTATCAGTGACCAGTTAAGTTGGCCTCGGCTGGCTCGGAATAAATTATATGTCTTACCTGTGCAATGTAATTCCGTCTGATTTTAAATTTAAACTTCTTGTTGCCTTTCCACACCATTTCACACTACACGTGGACATTTTATACGTACAGGCATAAATTCACTTACTCGATTTTTTATTACTAAAATCGTGCGCTACTTACGGGTCTGTTCCTTGGTCGCAACTGAACGGGCTCGGCTAGCGCTCGCGCATATATGGGTATGAAAAATATAAAGGCTGGCGCGCGCCTTATAATAATAATAGAGAGGAGTCGTCAGAGCTATATGCTCCAGGGGTGGAAGTGTAAATTTGCATAAGTCGCGAGTTGGTGCAGCGGCCGTCAAGCCACTGCGCAGAAAGCGGTGTACACCTCTCTACACTCCTGAGCCGCCTACACCGGTGTTGCCCCTGGCTGTCTCTTGTGACGGCATTTACGGGGGCCCATCTAGTCGGCGGCGAGTCACCGCCTGCCTCGATAGCAACGAGAAATCATTGTTATGGCAGGTGTCCGGACCTCTTTTCCATAGCTCCATTTCTGATCCATCCATCCTCCATCACCATAGCCCATTAGTCTTTTCCATTCCTTCTCAATAGTCTCTATACGCCTGTTGGGACCGGTTTACGGATATCTATTGATGTGCCCGTGAATGGGTTCCAGCAGGTGTACAACACAGCAAATTTCTCCAAAGGGCCTCTACGTGTTGGATCTGTATCCCCGCGCAAGCCTATCAAAAAACCGGGATTTATAGGCCCGTGAAGAGAAAGAAAAAAAAAAAAAAAAGAAAAAAAAGTTATAATAATAATAATAATTTATTCATTTATTTGCACAGCATTACAGTTGTTAAACTTATACACTGAGAAAATACAAACTATACAAACATTTTAAGCATAACGTATGTTACAAATTTACAAAGTTGATACACTTGACGGCCTAATCCATCGCCTCGCAAAAATTCAAACATTCCCGATATACAAGCACCCATCGCCATGCAAATAAGTCGCACTCGGGTGCTGATAGCAGAAGCGCATTTAGCAGAGCCAGGGCATGTGGAATGGGAGAGTTTCTATGTGCCACCGTACGCGCCGTAAGCTACCGCTAATAGGGGTCGCACACGCGGCCTAAGGGTGATTTTTTTCAAATCAGGCACAAAGAGCCTGACGAGTCTCTCTACCAGTTCAGGACAGTCCGAGTCACCTCGCAAAACACGGCATGCGAAAGCGAGCAAGCTGGAGTTGCGCCTTACTTCTAACGAGTTAAAGGTCAGACTCCCCAAAATGAATTTAGTCGGATATAAGAACGGGTAGTATCCGAAAATCTTTTTGTAGTACATTCGTAAAAAAGTTTTTTGGACCTTTTCCAGAAGTAAGATATAGGAATACTCAAAGGGGTTCCAAATTAACGCGGATGACTCCAGCTTGCTTCTCACAAGAGCGTGATATAAAACCTTAATGGCACCTGGATTACTGAAGGACATAATGGACATCTATAGGTGGTTGGTCTGTGGTTGATGTATAACATTAAAACAAATAAAAGTAAAGTCGTCATTTATTTACTGTCGAATCTAATACAAACATAAAAATACAAGGAAAAAGACAATACACGTCACATACAGCATCTGCCTATCTCCTATTAACTATGCGTATAGACGCATTAGGAGGTAAATGCCCGTAATCGCCACGCTGGGCAAGCGGGTTGGCGGTCGCAGTAATGTGTCCACTATGATGAATTGATGACGCTGCTGCCCATTATCAATGTTCTATTAAAGAATGGCCAGTGAAACTTCAATGAATGAATGAATGAATAAAATTTTATTTCGGATAAGTTACAACCTATAGCGTGTTAGTATATCTTATACTTAAGGTTAATATTAAAATTTAAATGAATTAAATTTAATTATAATTATAATTACAATAAATATTGGGCCGCGCGGTTGACCTGCTTCATCCAGAATGTATAGGGCAATCGTATCTCCCAGCAACTGCATCCTAGTGCTCCGCACCGAGAAAGCCCTTAGCCGACTCGACACCCGCAGGAAGAGTTGGGGTGGACACAAATGTATTCGTACTGCCACCACACGGCGGAAAAAGAGAAAGACAAACATAAGTAGTAAGAGTAAGAATATTTTTAGTGTGACCAAGGGCATAAAGTGACCCATTTTTACCCGAGACAATTTTTGAGTCTCAGCGAAGCGAAGACCGAAATAGTAGACGAGGGTAAAAATGGACATTTATGCCCATGTTGTACACTCTGTTTTTCAATTAGTTTGCGAGGAAAGTAAAACACATTTTTCATTGCAATTTACACAACGAAGTTGTCGTAAGGCGAAAGAGCCAACTCATTTTTTTTTATTTCATCCTGTGATCGGAGTTTCTGATGCTCGAATTTCTGCCAAGTCAAACATTTCACACAAGTTAAATTGTGCAATATGTTTTAACTGTTTGGCTGTTGGGAGCGGTTACGTTAGCCTTAGAAAAACAAATGTTCTAGAACATAAAATGCGATTTTACGTCGTCTACGCACGACATGAAGGTGCATTTTTTGAGCATGAGAAGTGAAATAGTACATTGTGTATTTAGGGCGGTAAGTAAGAATTTGCGAACGAGTGTGAAAGTAAAGCCCAAGCCGAAGGCGCGGGCTTTACTTCACACGAGTTCATAATTGGCCCGTGGGCCCGTGGTACACACAATGTTTTTTTCATCACACCTGTGATGCAAAAAAGTAAATACTTACAACAATATATTTTCACAAAACTACTCTAAAATGGTCTAAATCAGGGATGACTTAATTTCATCATTTCCATAAAAGAAATTTCGGCGCGGCGCGCGGCGTGCGCCGGACCGCGCTAGTGCGACGTAATGTTGTATGAAAATCCTTAACGGCCTACTAGGACGTAATGAGATGACGCGCCTACGGCGCGCATCACCGCAGCGTATTGGCGCACTTACGGAACAGGTGTGATGAAAAAGATCTTATTTTATCGTTAGTATCTGTAATTTGAGCCTATTGCAGACATATAAAAGTCAAAGAAGAGAAAGAGAAGATACAATGACGTGTATATACGACAATAGGTTCGGACTCAGCATCTGCTGCGAGCTTGGTCGGCTGCGCAACGCTGTTTTTCAGTCCGCATCTATTTCACAGCATATAAAATTCTTAGTAGCTCGCTGTAGGGAAACTAAGTTTTAAGTAATGGCATTCATATATTTAAGTACAGTCAAGTCCCCATCCATGGATATCCTATCCAATCCAGCCCAGCGCGGAAAGGTTAACTTCCCGCTCCATTCCTAGAGCAGACTGTCACGTAGCAATTCATATGTTTTCCGTACTAGCTATTTAGTTATTTTCTGTGACCCCACTCCAAAATCATTACGGAAACGTCATCATCTCATACTAGGCGAAGATAGGTACCCCAGGCGAAGTCGAAGGGAAATTTCCCTTCGGCCGTCTACAGAACTGGAATTTCGGAACTGGTTCCATACGAGGATTTTAAATTACTTGTATGGAACTGGTTCCCTACGAGGCTTTTTTTAACCTGTATGGAACTGGTTCCCTACGAGGCTTTTAATTTACTTGTATACCGGGTGGCCCATTCAAATCGGTCAGTATGGGAAAGTCTGAAACTATAAGACATACGAATATTTGTTCTTAGGAACCATGTCATCGATTTTAAAAATAATGAAAACTACGTTGATAAATATAAAAAAAATAAAAAAAATCTTAAAATTTACACAACAAACACCTAGTAAAATAAATGTAAGTATATGAAAACAATGAATTCCTTTAATTTTAGACATCATATTTCTTAGAGACATTTACAGCTTAAGACCTACACAAACGATATCTACTTAAATAAAAATAGTGTAAGTTTTTTTTTTCAAAACAACCGGGTTCGATTCTCTAGCTGGGTACCTACAGTTTTTTTCAAATGTATGAATGCAGTTTTTCTTTTTATCAAAATCGGTGACATAGTTCCTAAGAACAAATCTTCGTATGCCTTATAGTTTCAGACTTTTCCATACTGACCGATTCGAATGGGCCACCCTGTATAACTGTGAGACCTTGTTCACCGAAAAAGGCCTTCCGGCCGTTTTCACAACTGCGATTCGCAACCAGGGTGGTTACCATGACCTACTAATGCGATTCAGTTTAGGTTCAGGGAAAGGGACAGTGATATACGACTCGTATAGCCTTGTCTCATTCTCTCGACTTAAATTGAACCGCATTAGTACGTCATGGTAACCCCCCAGGTGTGAATAAAGATTTTTTATTTTTTGTCCACAACCAGTTGAGAATCAAGAGAACTTTTTCTTTTACCGGAACTTGATTGCGAACAAGGTATCCTTCCGGTCGTTTTATTAAATTATAAACAAAAGAATATTATGTACCTAGCTGTCTTGTTTTGTTAAGATTAAAAAATATTTTTAAGTTAAACCCTTTTTTTCTAAACAAAACCCATTTTTAAATGTATTTGTTTTATTTAAATCGTAAAAACATTTTTTTATACACTTTCGCATGTTTCGCAAGTATAATTATGTTTATCATTATTCAAACATGTTAACCATAAGATTTAGTATTTGCAATGGTAGCTTCATGATCCGTTATGTCTCCTGCATGTTGCCTGGTACCTAAAGTCGACCAGGTTGTCGTCTGCATTCACTATTTCAGACCAATCTTGTTCCGCACGAAGATGGTATTCGCAAGCTCTCGTATGCGGTGAAACATAGAAATTGTAAGTATTTGTGAAGTAAAATTGCTTTTAACATGTCCGGTATTTCTTTTGTGTCCATAGGACATCCTTGAAAAACACAAGTCTCACACTCGGGCGTCCGTCTGATATCGTTATGGTTTACTGGGTTAATTTGCAAATTGGCAAAATCCATGTTACTAAATCATAAAAAAACCTTTATTGTGCTGTCACTCATGTTATGTCATGAATAATAATTTGGCATGAAGGCCGTGGCGGTATGCAGTATTTTCTCTGTAAAACGCTTTTATGATAAATAACTGGCCAGTTAGATGAACAAATAAGATATCATAGGTACGTGAAATGATTTTATGACAGCTATAATATTGATATGTAGTGCAATAGGTCAATTGATGTTTATTTCACAAAGTATTTATTTCTATTGCTTATATTATAACATAAATAATAGGAGTGTTTTCTGTTTATACTCGTCATTGAAATGTCTTTAAGAGACATTGAATTTATTTCAACGCGAAGAGGAGGTATTGCTCTATTGTTTGAAGGTCGGAAATATCATTGTAAGAAGACATACACAGACGGTAACACTATATTTCTATGTTCAAATTACAATGATGGCTGCAAAGGGAGTATTAATTTAAACAAGAAGAACGAAGTGGTCCATGATAAAACCAAAACACACAATGCGAACTGTTTACCAAACCAAGCCCAAAATAAAATATTAAAAGAACTTGACAAGCTCAAAGACAACACTGGCTCCAATTTTGATTCTATCCATAAACAATACGATGAGATGGTATACAATCTAGAAAATGAGGGCGTGCATTTGATGGCGGAAATACCGGCTTACGAAAATAAAAAAAACAGGTTTGTTTAATAACCGAAACAAAATATTGGGTGCACCCTGGATGCGTTTTCCATCATGTAGTGATGTAGTAGTTCCAAAAAAGTTTCAAGATTTCCTGCTAGCTGATTACATAGTGCAACTGATGTAAAAAGAATTCTTATATTCTGTCGTAAAAATGTGAGGTCCTTGTTTACATCATTATATGCTGTTTCTAGAGTACATAGCTCTTTTTAAACTTATCTTTACTATCAAGGGCTGACAACAATTCCCTCTCACACTCTTCCCTTTCATTGAGCAATTGAGCATTCAACTCCTTTCAAGTTTTCAATTCAATCAAGGTAAGCTGGAGCTTGTCTAGAATTTTCTGCTGGCGAGCTGCAGCGGCTATGGCTCTGCGAGTCAGCATTATTAATGTTTATTAGGAAAAAACAACTTGAAAGAAAAAACAAGACAAGGAATCGCCTACTCAAGCCGAGTGATAGCTACTTACAGTATACACATGAAATAATGACGTCTCACTTTGCCTTTATGAATTCGCAATGAAAGTTCTCTTATTTTACTAAATTAAAACAAAATTGGCGTAAATTACCGAGTAAAATAAAGAAATAAGACAAAAAACTAACACAGATTTCAAATTTATAACCTGTGACGGTTACAAATTGGAGTTAATACAAGACACTAGCAAACGTCACTAAACCACTTCACTTCTTATATTTACATTAAATATACGACTTAAACTATTAAATTCACACTTAATGGGCTTAATTTAACATTAATTATGATTAAATATGTAATAATTATAAGCGACCCGGCAAAATCAACCTTTTTTCGGAAAAAGTTTTTCGACGTAACTCGTCATAAAACTTCTTTTTGATTACAATGCTGCCACAATGTGTTCTAATATTACCACACCTTTTGCCTGACTTGACGGAAAAACCTGTCGATAAAAAAAAACATTTTAAAAATTAGTTTTAACAAATTGTTGTTGTGATAAAAAGTATAGGAAATGTTAAAAAGTATTTAAAAAGTCTTTTTTTTGAATTTGACATTTGGTCTCATAATATTTTTTGTTTATTTTGATGTCTAGAATGCATAGTTAAAATTATGTGGTTTCCTCGCGAGGCACCGTGTATTGTCTGATGGCACTTACAAATCCAGCCCAAAGCCTTTCAAGCAGCTATATTCGATCCATGGTTATAACGAGGAAAATAGATCCGTGACTCCGATAATTTTTTGTTTGCTACCTGATAAAAGACAAGAAACATATGAGATTCTGTTTCGACTAATCCAATTAGTCTTTCCTAACTGGAAGCCATTAAAAATTACAATGGACTATGAACAGGCTGCAATAAATGCAGTAGCCAAAGTATTTACTGGCATTGAAATCAAAGGCTGCTACTTTCACTTCAATCGCTGCCTAATTCGAAAAGGCAAAAAATTAAAAATTACCACACCTGTGATGCAACGGCACGTGTCACGATGTGCTGGAATTGCACGCTTGCCACCGGAATTTACAAAGAGTCGTATCCAGTATGTAATGCGTAAAACCCCGCCTGGTGAAGCTATAAATAAATTTAACGCATACTTCAAATCCCAATGGCTACAGAACTCTAACTTCAACAAAACCTGTTGCTGTAGTGAGGAGCAAATACGGACAACAAACAATTTAGAAGGATGGCACGGCCGGATCAATCGTTTTATTGCAAAAACCAACCCAACAGTTGCACATTTACTAGACATACTGATCAAGGAAAAGAAAATTAGAAATATATAAAAAAAAAACACAAAGAAGGCAAAAATCTATCTTGAAATAGATCAGGAAATTAGTAGTGCAGTAAACAATTTAAAAAATGGATTAATTACAGCAGGCCACTGCGTTGAGTTAATTTGCCCTTATGCTTTTAAATTTTAAGATTGTAGAAGTAAAGCGGATATTTAAGGTAATAAGCAAAGTTAGAAGGTTATTTTCATTTAGGTTTTCTGGATATTGAATAATGGATTACTCTTAGTAGGTATCCAAAGTTAACAGAAATAAAGTTTTGTTGAATTTAAAGTTGTTAACTTATTTCTAAGCGAGTTTGCCCGCGGTTTTTTCCGCTCCGTGTAGACTTAGTAAAGTAAAATGACTAGTGCTCACCGTTGTACTAGTCTTCGACCATTTGTTGCCCGTGGTCCTACCGCGTAATCCTACTGGTAGTACAGTCGACTACAAAGATATGTATCCACTTTTTCACCTTATTACGTGTGAATAACTACTTAATCGGAACCAGTTCCATACAGGTAAAAAAAAGCCTCGTAGGGAACCAGTTCCATACAGGTTAAAAAAGCCTCGTAGGGAACCAGTTCCATACAAGTAATTTAAAATCCTCTTACGGAACCAGTTCCGAAACTTCGGTTCTGTAGACGGCCTGTAACATCCTACATGGGCTAAAAGCTTCATTACTGAAAATGTGAAAACTATGTAGCTTCAATAAAGCTCTGTAATAGGGAAATCTAAAGTTTAGGGAAAAGTATAAAATAAACAAGGTATAGAAAGGAAAAATAAAATATTTATTAAATTAAAATTTCTTATTAGTTTTACAATTAAATCTAAGGACTCTACAAGCTCTGTATCTCATTTGGTCTGGTTAGGACTTCATGAGATACACCGTCATGATTGCTAGGGCCAAATACCTAAGTCAGGAAAACATGACGGTACAAAAACCTGACGCCAAAGGTTAACCTGCACACACACACAAAAATAAAAATTAATATAATAAAATATTGATAATAGCATGATCATCTAGTGGTAAATTGGACAACATTATGATAAGTAATAACCCAAATCCTCTGAGGTATGAGAAATGTTACAAAGTCCATGTCCGAAATATATTCCAACAAACACAATATTATCAAAGCCATTTGAATATTCTACACAATCTTAATACTAAACCGTTATTATAAACACATACATCTTAAGGGCAATGTCTGAACGATAGCCTCAGCGTGGACAGATTCTATATAAACCATATCGGGTATTTAGAGCTGCAAACCGATGCAAAACCCTCAGGTATGTCAGTACACTAAGAATATCCGAACGCTAGGAATATATCCGAAGATACAAATTCCGAGACTAAGAATAAGAATGTGACAATATCCCTCTCAAGATGTTCATATGTATGTATATAATATATTTGTAGGTAGTATGGTTTACAATTAGAATAAACGTGATATCACATTTGAAGATATATACTACTAAACCGCTTAAAACTAACTTATTAAATAGATGACGCTTATGTTTTATACAGTGTTAATAAACCCATACATATCAAGGGCAATGTCTGGACGAGAGCCTCAGCGTGGACCGATTCTATATAAACCATATTGGGTATTTAGAGCTGCAAGCCGATGCAAAACCCTCAGGTATGTCAGTATACCAAGAATATCCAAACGCTAGGAATAGATCCGAAGATACAAATTCCGAGACTAAGAATAAGAATGTGACAATATCCCTCTCAAGATGTTCATATGTATGTATATAATATATTTGTAGGTAGTATGTTTTACAATTATAATTGACGTGATATAATATTCTAGTATGTATGTCGTATGATTTAAAGATTCCCATAATGTTATGAGACAAACTGTCCTATTCAGAATCCGCATTACCTATAACAGAACCCCATTCGACCACAGTACTGTGAATTGCACATCAACGCACAGTATTATTCAAGCTCCATGGTAGCAAGCCCAGCCCGAAGGCATGAGACAACTTAGTCAATAGTCTGTAATATTGTTAAGCTTCGCACTTGCAATCTCGCCCATATAGTATAAAAATTTGGTTGTAAATATATAATTGGGGTCTTTAACTACAAATGTTAGCAAACAAAGATACAGATTTCTGATCGGATGCTAATTAGATGTCTTGTCCGAATAGATCCGGGCAAGCATTCTACTTCGCGGTGTAGAATGTGCGAATCACCCTTTTCAAGGATCTCGCACAAACCTCAAATAAAGACCGCAGTCCTACCATGAAACTCGTAGTCTCCTATCAAATTAGATGACATGTAAGAATACCCCCATAAACCGGGCATAATCACACCTTCAACAATCATCAGTAGCCTGAATCACATTATCTAAGGAATGTAATGCCCGACCCCATCGACGACTTTCTATTCAGGAACCGTATTACGCAAGAACGGACCAAGTATGACCATACTACTGAGAATTGCACATCAATGCTCAGTATTATTCAAGCTCCATGGTAGCAAGCCCAGCCCGAAGGCATGAGACAACCTAGTCAATAGTCTGTAAGATCGTTAAGCTTCACACTTTATAGTCTCGCCCATATGGTATAAAAGTTTGGTTATAAATATATAATTGGGGTCTTTAACTACAAATGTTAGCAAACAAAGATACAGATTTCTGATCGGATGCTAATTAGATGTCTTGTCCGAATAGATCCGGGCAAGCTTTCTACTTCGCGAGTTAAAGTTGTGCGAATCACCCTTTTCAAGGATCTCGCGCGAACCTCAAATAAAGACCGCAGTTCTACCATGAAACTCGTGGTCGCCTAACAAACTAGATGACTCATAAGAACACACTATAAACCGCCACGACCATACCTTCAACAATCAACAGTAACTGTACTGCATCACATTATCAAAGGAATGTATTGCGGATCCTATTAACTACAACGTTAGTGTTAAATGCGGTCAATTCCAATGCAGAATAATCAATTTAGCATTTTAATAATTTCTGTGAATTTATGTGTACCGTTATCTGATGTAGGTAGCTTTAATTGACAGTAGGGTAATATAGACTTAAACGTTTCAGAATAAGTTTCTTGAACCACAATCAATTTGTTGCCAATATTAAATCTGGATCACTTTATAAGAGTCTCAACTTCATAACGCACACGTTACGTTATACCGTTTGTAATCATCGTAATGAATCACGCATTCATAGTTTCTAATATACTATTGATGGACCAACGATTTATAATTAATTACTTGAATTACTGTGCGATTCATTAACAAAGAGTCGCATCCAAATAAGTCAAGTAATTGGAGGAACTGCTCACAGCCATTATTTATCACATTGAGCATAAAGATATTGAATAGCAGTGCATTGCCAATCAAGACGATGTAACCAGCAATAATTATGTATTATATTAGAATATCGTAGTTATGTCGTAGGTAGATGTTAAATCTAAAATACCCTTAATTCTAAATGAAACCGATATGTGCTTAAACGGACGATTATAATGTAGGTATAACTGTGGCGATGCAACACGTAGAGCTCACGTGAGCAGTAGCGCAAAGATGCAGTAGCTGTATATGGCGCCGTAATGTATAGAGTAGCTGAGCAGTGTCGACCCAACACGAAGCGCGTGTGTAGCGGTGTCGTGATGCCGTCTGTACATGGCGCCCTCTCTCTCGTACGCACGAAACACCGGAAAGTAGAAAATATCATGTTTATAACAGGTATTAATAAGAAGTTAATAATTTTGACCACGGATTATAATTGAACGGAATAATAGGAAAATACTCAAAGAGCAATTCAAATACCGAAATCAAATCAAGCAATTATTGCCCATTAATGTTCTGTTTAATCGATGAATAATAAATTATAACTCTAAATAAAGAATCAATTAGACCATTAAATAGTGGGATTCAATTAAACCAGATCCTAGCTCGCTCTCTACAACATTAATAAAATATATTTAAATTTAGAAATATTTTTCAATGTGGCACAGAATTAATTAATTTGAAGGGTAGATAATCCTATCTATTAAATAAACCAGAAGCAACACACCAGTTCAACGGAGTCATCACAGATTATGATTGCACGAAAGAATAGAAAAATATTAAAAGAGTAATTCAAATACCAAGACTAATCAAGCAATTATTGTTCATGAAATTTTCTGTTTAATCGATGAATAATAAATTATAACTCTAAATAAAAATCAATTAACTCATTAAATAGTGGGATTCAATTAAACCAGATCCTAGCCCGCTCTCCACAGCATTAATATAATATATTAAGTTTAGAAATATTTTTCAATATGGCACACAATTAAGTTGAAGGGTAGATAATTCTATCTATTAAATAAACCAGAAGCAACACACCAATTCGACGGAGTCATCACAGATTATGTTATGATTGAACGGAATAATAGAAAAATACTAAAAGAGTGATTGAAATACCAAAACTAATCAAGCAATTATTCTCCATGAAATGTTCTGTTTAATCGATGAATAATAAATTATAACTCTAAATAAAAATCAATTAACTCATTAAATTGTGGGATTCAATTAAACCAGATCCTAGCCCGCTCTACACAACATTAATATAATATATTTAAGTTTAGAAATATTTTTCAATATGGCACACAATTAATTAATTTGAAGGGTAGATAATCCTAACTATTAAATAAACCAGAAGCAACACACCAGTTCAACGGAGTCCAGTCAAGACAAAATGGCAGACGCCTTTGAGCGTCACTTGCGACCGATGGAGTATTTGATGCTGATGTAATTGCAGATATCTCCACATCCTTGATCCCGTGGATGATATAATTATGCCTCTCGCCGATGGACATGGACCGGAAATGAGAAATATTTTATTTAATTACCTACCAACATTTGTACACTATAATATAATGGGGCTGTCATTTAATACGGAAAATAATTATCTTAACACCTTCTCTGCGGCAATTAGCTAGGCTCAGCTCATACGTAACTAACCATGTAAGGGGTCGACAGACCCCCAACCGCAGTGAACGCGTTAGATATAACAGTCTACTAAAATAATGCCATAACTCAAGGATAATGTTAATGTTTATGGTGTTATAACTAAGTAGAATGAACTGAATTCAAACTAAAATTAAATAGTTTTATTTAATTTTAGTTTGAAACTAATAAACTATAATAAGCTTTATCTAATAAACAATTATTAACGAATCCAAGTATTTGTAAAACGCAGTTATAAAACAGTTTATTAAATTATTAACTTGGTAAGTATCATATTTTCACACCTCCGCTGCGGCAATTAGCTTAAATCGTAATTAACCATATTTTGTAGGAGGTCGAAGACCCCCTACCGCACCGCATTGAACGTGTTAACACGTGGCGTATCTATACAACCTACATGAATCATAATGCTGCGCGTTCCACTGGTTTACTACTGTCGACTAAAGAATACGGCAACCGAATAATTAATACAGAAATATTTAGATAGCCATGTTACATTATTAAAATGTTACTCGATTATGTTTGTATTGCTGTTACGATGAACATTATAAAAGCAAATTAGTTAAATCAACCATATACACAACGACCACAAGCAATGATTTATTATTATGTTCCTGTCATAGATTGCAATTTAAGATTCAACTTGCATGAAAACCATCCAGACACGGGCCCTGTATCCAGATACCCTCACACAAGCTGGACCCCAACTACAAGCTAAAACTAATTCAATCCGTATTAATTGAATATTAAATAACTTACGTTCGCCCTTGTGTCGGTTTGCCGTAAACTTATAGTCATTACTAATCGACCAGTACGATTCGTTACCACTTAGTAATTCTATAAAGCATTGTCGAAAGTATATCGGAATAATAACTATTCAATATTTAAACTATGAATAAGCACGATTTAAAACACAATTGAACACACATAATAGAAACTAGATATTCGGGCACGTTCATCTCCAAAGAACAACGTATCCATTTCATTTTCAACCGAATCTGAATCTACCCACTTTCTAACATATCGCTGGAATCCCGTATGATCCGATGCACCTATTATTCTACAAATCACAAAGCAATTCCTATAAATATAAAGTATGCCAGAGGCGACGTACCATATCCATGTGGTGCATCCTTTGTGCGCCCAAATGCCGGGTGGTACCGCATTTCTATCTTCGAATCACGCCCAGGAATGGTGTTACTCGCCCTATGCCTCCGCTGCCGTAAAGCCTGCCTGCTATATCTGTGAACAAATCTAAACACGATATGCCTTACGAACTAAACTCACTGACTTCCTTACGACTCGACGCTCTGCCGACGAAAAGCCTCGAATCCCTGTTACACTCCCTTAAGTCAGATTCTCTCAACTCTCATTCTCAATCCCTCAAAATGTTCGTTCATTCAACGTCTTTGAATCACCTCATACTGAACATCTTTTACCATTGGCTAACTTCAAACTAGCTCGAACATGATTGGCTGAAATTCTACCCGCTCTGTTTAATTCCATAGTATCCTGAATGAAAACACTGACGTACAATTTTAAGTCACGTGGTACGCGGTGAAGTCATGATATATTAAATCGAACGCCTACAAAAAGAATTAAAGCAAAGAATTATCTTCAATTGATGTCGATACGTTACAGGCCGAAGGGATCCCTTTTACGGGCAGACAGGTGTCAGAAATGCGCAAAATTGAACTCTTGCCACTTTGACACAATGTTGAAAAATGGTGGGAAACATATTTATTCCCTCTGCCTTATAAAGGGTTATGAGGGTAGGTTTAAAGCATAAGACTCATTAACGCTTTTTCCTTAGGTAAGCTTATGGTATTGCAGAGATTTATTATGAATCATTTGAAATAATACAATTAAATTATGCAATATACAATAATAGTAAAAAGCAGGAAACGATTTCACAAACTTTTTATTTCGAAGCAGTTATTGCAAAACACCATAAATTTCAGAATGTTCTAAATCAATCTAATTTTACAATTTTCAATTTGCCGC